>PKRV01000252.1:274315-348006 GCA_003709505.1 Hyphantria cunea | reverse complement strand
CCGCCGCCTCCTTCTGCGAGATGACTTCCTCGCAGAAGGTCGCGACCGCGGTAAAACTGCTCTCGCCGCCGGCCATGCAGCGAACGACGGCCGGCAGCAAGAGATCTCCTCCGATGACTGCAGTGAGGGCCTGACGCTGCGGCGCCCAAGCGGGTGACACCGTCACCATGTGCTGGGCCGAGTCCTCAATGCAGTCGCAGTGATGGCAGGCGGGACTCAATTCCCTCCCGGCGACCGAGTGCAGGTACTTCCCGAAGCAACCGTGCCCGGAAAGCACCTGCGTCTGTCGGAAGGAAAGGGTCCCGTGCTGCCGCCCTGCCCACTCGAGGGTGACCGGCTGGAGTGCCTCCACGGTGGCGAAGCCAGCACGTGGAGCCTCCAGCCGCGAACACCAACGAGCCATCGTGGCTCGACGGGCAGCTTCACGCCACTCGCGTAGCTCTTCGGGTGGAGGGCGCATGCCACTCTTCAATAAACTAGTCGCAAGCACACCCTCAGCCAGGGACGTGCGGACCCCTCGGTTGGGTATTGGGGATCTCTGCCCGGGTCGACATCTAGTTCTCCCCGACTCGTGGGTTTATCATGGAAATTATTCAACGTATAAGATCAGAAAACAGCAAGGAAAACACAACAACGACAAATGGCAAGAATAACGGACTCGAGAAGAAACAAAGGAAGAAGAAGGTAAGACGGAACGCCAAGGGGCAGTTCCGAAAGGCGGGGGACGCCTCGTCTACCGTAGAGGATGCGGCATCTGATACGCCTATATTGGTGGGGCATCCAAAGATCGATCTGACTGCTGGGAACCGAAGATCATCGGAGCGCATTCGCTCCAAATCTGCCGTGAATGTCAAGGTTGGTTCCGGTGTGAGCACGAACGCGCCGAAGCCGATGGAGATGGAGCCATGTCACAGCCGCAAGCGTGGATTCTCCAGGGATGGCGAAAGGGACACATCCCTGGAGATGTTGCCTCCCAAGCTTGCGAGCAGTCACAGAGGCAGGTCACGAACCCCACTATCAGCACCGTCAAGGCAAGGCGGAATCTTACAGGTTAGCCAGGGCGGATGGGGAACTCCAGGCGGAGGAGGACATCGCTGATCTCCTGCTGAAGATCGGGAAGACGGTGGATGGGGATTCAGCTCCCCTAACACCGTCTTCTCTGGAGGAGAGGGCGGAGGCGGCGGTGGCCATCATCCACAAGGTGGCCACCAAGTCAGTAAATCTTAAGGGCCCTTTTGTGAGGACCCTTAAGGACTGTTCCTCCGCCCTTGAGGAAGTTGTGGAGTCCCTTATCGGGGACGTCGCAAGCCTTCATTCGGGCAACGACCGTCTGGCGGAGCAGGTGACTTTGCTTAGCACTCATTTCGGTTGCGGCCTACAGGCCCATCGTGTTGCTGGACGAGGCGAGCAAGTTGTTCGAGAGGGTGCTCTCTGCCCACATCGTCCGGCATCTCAGAGAGGTGGGCCCTGTCCTGTCCTGTTCCGAGAGGGGCGTGCGACGGTCGATGCCGTTATACGCCTGTAGGCAGTGACCGAAGAGGTGGTGAGCTGTGGCAGCGTGGTGTTGGCGGTGTCTCTGGACATCGCCAACGCCCTTAATAGTCTGCCATTCGGCTGAATCAGGGAAGCACTCCGCTACAACGGGATGCCAGAATACCTGGGGCGGCCGGTGGCAGACTATTAGAGAGAGACTATTATTAGAGGAGGGTACCGTCGTGCACGAGGATCGAGATGGCTCCTTGAGACGGCGACCCATGTCATGCGGCGTTCCGCTGGGTTCTGTCCTAGGACCACTCCTGTAGAACGTGGGACACAACTGGATCCTCAGAGAGCGTCTCGCCCCCCCAGGCTGGATGTTATTGGTTTTACGCCGATGCCAATTTGGTCACAGCTCGGGGGGCGAACTTCCAGGCGGCGGCTCTCTCTGGTGGTCGGGCGCATCGAGGCGCTAGGCTTGCGGGTGGCCCTGGACAAGACGGAGGCCCTGCTATTCCATGGACCCCGTCGCGGTTGCTTCGGAAAGTACCTGCACTCAGTTGCCAGGAGGGAGCTGAGGCCCGCCTGCCACCACTGCGACTGCAGTGAGGACTCAGCCCAGCATACGGAGTGCCCCGCTTAGGCACCGCAGCGTCGGGCCCTCACTGCAGTCATCGGAGGAGATCTCTCGCTACCGGCCGTCGTTCGCTCCATGGCCTGTGGCGAGGGCAGTTTTACTGCGGTCGCGACCTTCTGCGAGGAAATCATCTCTCAGGAGGTGGCAGAGAAGGCTAGGGGGGACGATCTCCACCCGGACCCGATCCGACGNGTGAAGTCACTAGTGTCACGGTACATTTATTTCATTAGTCATTTTTGTTTTTCTCGGCGCATCGGGCGGCGGAAGCGCGCCTACCAGCGCCTCATGCCGCCCTGAATGTGGCCGCGGATGGGCGGGACGTGTTTTCCCCTCAATCCGCTTCACAGGTCAGCCGTGAGGAGGTGACGTTACGCGTGTGCCGTACGTCGCCTAAATTGAGAGTTTTTACCATCAGACGGTGTCCGCTTCATTCCGGGCAAGCGCTGGGAGGAGTCCGGATGGCGTAAGAAAGCAGTTCCCGGATCTCTCCCGTGTCAGGCGCAGAGTGGCACACCGTGTGGTTTCTTTAGTCCGTTCGATTCCGACACACCGCCCCGCCGCAAACCACGATGGGGTGAAGGTCCGAGGGGGTTTCCGCACGTTAAAAAAAAGACAAACTTCGCTATACCATTCTCTAGTAGCTGTTCTACGGTTTCCTAGCGGTATTACTACTAATAGTCTTCAGCGTCGTAGAAAACCGTTATCAGTATAGGGTTTCGTACCTCAAAAAGAAAAAAACGGGACACTTACAGGATCACTTTGTTGTCTGTCTGTCTGTCCCAGACCCTTTTTCTCAGGAACGCGTGTAGGTATCAAGCTGAAATTCTTATCAAATACTCAAGACTATTGTCCCTTGGAAAATTTAAAATTTCTTAGCCAATACTATCAAAAGATATAGATATAGACGATGCGGGCAGAGAGCACCCTCTCGAACACTTTGCCCGCCTCGTCCAGCAATTCGATGGGCCTGTAGGCCGCGACCGAATCGGCAGGCCGTCCTGGCTTCCTTAATAGAACCAGCTTCCCGCTTTTCCAGCACTCAGGGAAGCGTCCGGACGCCAAGCTGGCGTCCAACACTTTCCTCAGGCGGTCCGACATATGGCCGAGGGCTCGGGCCATCACTCGGGCTGGTACCCCGCCCGGCCCGGGGGCGGTGTTCTTCAAACGGATTCGCAGAACAGCTGCCTCTACCTCCGATTCCCTGACGGGCGGAACGTCGACTTCTATGCCCTTGTCGTCTCTGACCGAATAGGCCATCGACGGGGGCATGTGCTCCGCCCGCTGCGGGAAGGCTCTCCACCACTTCCTGCAGGAAGCTGGGCTGGAGAGTCTCGATATGGGCGACCCCAGGGGTCACGATCGAGACCCTCCTCCATCTTCTTTTTCTTCTCCTCTTAGGCGCGGCAAATGGCCAGCCTAAGAGTTTTCCGCGCTTCGCGGTACTCCTCATAAAGCTGGTCCTCCCTACCGTCTCCGCGGTGACGCCGCCGGCTGCGACTGTAGTACCTTCATAGCGAAGTTTGTCTACCTCAAGCTTTCGGGGAGTTGGATAGAGAGCACCCGAAGAGCGGCGTCCGTGGCATTCTTTTTCACCTAGATAACGTGTCCGCTCATACAGCTGCTAGAACTATGGACTATTTGATACCTTTGGGAGTAAAAATGTTAATCCATTCTCCGTACAGGCCAGATTTAGCTCCATGCGATTTCTTTTTATTTTCAACCGTAAAAAAACTGCTTCGTGGGCGATTATTTAGCACTGCAGCCGAGGCCGTCGAAGAATTTCAGCGGTTATTTTTCGACCTCCGGCAAGACACGTTTTTTAAATGTTTTGAAAGCTGGTTCACCCGGTTGCATAAGTGCTTTAGGATTGGAGGGGGATATTTTGAAAAGTTGTAAATAAACTTTATAATATTCTATTTTTCATTTCACTAACTGTTTTTGAAACAACCCACATACAGATATACTTTATTTTTGTAAATACACATGTAATATACATAGAAATCATCCAAACTCAGAAACAAATATTTGCAGATCATGCAAACTTATGTTCCGACCCGTGAATCGAACCCGAGACCTCAAGCATAGTAGTCGTATTCACTACTATTGCGCAAACGAGGAAGTTATATTAATAGATATATAGGTTTTAAAAATAAAAAACTGGTGGTAGGAATGTAAGTTTTTTTCTTATTTCTAATTTGGGTACACGTAGAGACGTACTAGGCACAGGATTTCTCTATTACACTTAGGGAAGACTTCGTTCACCAAAGGACAGACTGAAGAAGCATTCAATACGTTGGTATGTTGTGTTATGAAAGCTCTTTTTCCACATGTATTATGTACCCAAATTGATGCTAGGTTTCAATTCTCGAGTCCTGAACCAAATGCTTGAATGGCTTGCAAATATTTGAATCAGGGTTTGGGTGTTTGCATGTACAACAAAAAGTATTTAAGTATTAAATCAATCAATTTAGCTGACACGGTACAAGCTTTCCTTAAAAAGTAGAAAACTGTTTTTTTTTTATTAACACTAGCTGACCCTTCCTACCTTGCCTGCATTTCTTATTGCCCGTAGTGTGATGTTATTACAACTGAACACGTTTGTTTACTATAAAGAGGTTTTAGTGAAACAACCTTAAGAGATAGACATAACTATGCAGTCGCGGACTTTATTAAGAACCTGTAAAGGGACACAATTCATCCATACATTATTGTTGTTATACTTTAATCGTTTACTACCACGAGAACTATGATTCCTGGTCGGAACTCCACCATGGGACCTGGAGGCGAGAGCCTTTCCGGCTCTTTATCAGTGGCGCAAGGAGGCGCGGGAGTTAGAAAGAGTCCTGAGATTCGAAAAATCGAAGACCAGAAATCCCAATTCCGGTTATCGTGGAGGGTTAGAAGGAACGACCTGTGTAATCAAGCGGGACCTCTCATTTCGGCTGACACAGGTGATCACTGGAAAATGATGCTTCGAAGATTACCTGTGCCTGATCTGCATAGAGTAATGCCTGAGTTCCACCACTGCGACAGTCAGACCGTAGAAGCGGCACTCTACACGCTAGTAGAAAGACCGGCGAGGGGGGAGACGAGATGCGGTCTCGTATTGGTTATCGGGGTAGGGATTCTCTCGCTGAGTAACATGATTGCAGTCATGTCACGGGGCGAGAGTGCGTGGAACTCCGTCGCCACTTTCTGCGAGCAAATCATGCCTGTGAAGGAGACGGCGGAGCGGGACCAGAAATGGGCTCGGCGCTGGAGGTCGCACAACAATCTCCAGCCGCCGTAAGTGCAAACCTAGGAGAGGAAGGTGAGTCCATCTGTCTTCCGGGGGTGGAGGCGCAAGCGTTTTTTATTTTTAACAAATGAACAGCGGGGTTCCGTACAACCGTAGGTGGCCAAGGTGGTGGCTTGGTACGTCGGGGAGCAAAGGATTTCCTTTCGAGGGTGCACTTGGTGCCCTATCTCCTGGCCCTGGTTTTAATCGGTTCGAGTCCCTCATGACTCCAGTCGGAGGTATTCGAGGGGATATGCGCACGATAAAAGAAAGGGGAGAACTTTGCAAACAGATATGTGTACAAACAGACATATTTATATTTTAATTACATAGCCGAATAGCATTTTCTACTAGTCAAGAATAAAATTAATATAGTAATAAAAAATTTAATGTTATAATTTATTTGATTTTCTTATTTTTTACCCGACGAAGCTAAAAGGAGGGTTAATATTTATGGTAAAGTACTGAATAGATTTAAATAAATGAGGTGTCAAGACTGTCAACAGATTTGTTAAAATGGCCCGTGTAACATGGGATATAATGCATCGGAGATCGTTTTTTGTTTTTGCGAAAGACGGTCCCCATTTCATGTCATCCACATTTTTTATCATTAATTTCATCACGACGAAGACTTGAAGACTTGGAAGACTTAGAATTGAAGACATTAAATACTTGACATTGGCAGAAATAGCTGATCCGGCTGGTTGCCATATGATCAAAAGAAGAAGAAGATATAATGCATCAAAAAATGATTAAAATATTTTGCGTTAACTTTTTCCTTGTATCTTTTTTTAATAGTTAAGATCCTTTTTAATTCAAAGGTTTGGCTTTTGAACTTGCCAATAGTGAACGCGAAAGATGTGTTTATGTCACGTTTAAATGGGATTGGCAGTTCAATATTGGATCGTTGGTGTCCTCGGTACACCCATGAGTTAGCTGATCAGCTGCTGTCATTACAATAAAATTGGTATACGATAATAATTGTAATATAAAATAGTATATATTTTTCACCAGCTCGACCGGGGTAATACCACGGCCTCACAGCAAAACCGGTGAGAAACAGCGCCTGCGCTGTGCTTCACCAATTGAGTAAGGACTTGTGACGGTTCTGGTGCTACGGGTGTCTATGGGCGGCGGTGATCGCTTACCATCAGGCGATACGTTTGCTCGTTTGTACCCAATAATATAAAAAAAAATGGTCCATCAATTCCTTAAATATCAGCTTCGTCTCACTGCTTGTGTTCAGTCACTTAATTTTCTCAAAAAGTATGAAGCGTCCCAATTTCTCACGTCAATTCATGAGATGTTAGTCCAGGTTTAAGCAAATTAAAAAATGCCTGTGGGTAATAGACTACCTCTTCGATATTGATCACGGTGTCAATCGATTTGGTTTTTTTACATTGACACACTCTTGTGATGCCCATATAGCATGGTGCTACCTACCTGGCTGGCATCGAGCGGGATGGCGGATCCAGAAAACTCCGAGAGATACATAACGACGGACGGACAGTCACTGAATTAACTAAGAGTTAAAGAGTGGAAATTGTTACCTACTTAAATAGCGTGGTTATCGGAATTGAAGGGTAACTGTGGAACCGGTTAATTTTATTTAAATCTTTGCAGTAATGCAGCAAAAGCACAAGCTACATTGCTTATCATCACATGCAATCTTCTATATACTTCGAGAAGGATATAGGAATATAGGAGCGGCGTTATACTCATTTACACATAGATACAGGAACTATTGGCCAAATTTTATATGTTTATTCTCTACTGTAGATAAAACCATTACTCACTTGAGCACAGTTTTATAAATTCCATTTTCAATAAATATTATACTCATCAGAACTCTCAAATGGTATAATTGGTATTTATTTATATATGTTTTTTTTGTGGATATTGATATCCTCTATAAAACTGTAGTGCATCATTTTGCTCTATTGTCAATATTTTCCGCAGCGCACGCAATTAAGGGATTTTTTTTAACCTTTCTGACCAAAGCGTGCCTTTGAAAATGTTGGTAGATACTTTGAGCAATTAATCCATGGACTGATTATTTTATTCGTATCGGGTCGATGGCAACACTCATATTATGATCTTATTTCAATACTCGGCAACGCGAATGACACCTTCCTTAACTTTTTACTTTATTAACTTCCAACTGCGCCCCGCAGTTGTTTTTGTAACTTTACATTAATTAATAACCGCAAGGTGTAACTAGTTTAAAATAAAAGGAGGCTAAGTTAATCCATTTTAACGCATTTGCGAGACCCGAACTAAATCAAATTTAATTTTACACAATTTTTTAATTGGAATCTTTCTTCAGATATAGAACAAATGCCTACCATTTATCAACATCACATTATTGTTTGTTCTTGTAGGGAATCGAACCCGCGACTACTGAATGATTGGACGATCGTTGCATGTCATGAAAACGGTCCCGCCTTTGACCTACATACATGAGATTGAGCTTTTTATAATAAGGCTTTCTACAGTAGGTTTATAAGTACGTAATCTCTCTCACGAGAGCGGGTACGTTCGGTCAACAATCAAGCATTGTTAAATCTAGATTAAGGCCATGGCCGAATGAAGATCTGTTTGACTATGCCCACTTCATAGTATCGAGTTATAGATATAGTAGATTGTTATGCCTGATACACAGGTAACTATAAATCGTGGCTATCAATCTATGCAAACTTATTTGCCCAGATTTATCGAACGCGAGAATGAGAAGTTGTTGCGCATTATCGGTGATCAATAATTTGCGTAAATCGGTCTGCATTATATAGGTTGATTATTAGATGTAGGAAAAAGCTATTACGTAGTACATATATACTGAATTATAAGTTTTTTGACATCCTAATGAGGACATAAATTATACTTATTATTGAGGACATAGTGTACCACCAAATATACTCAAAAATATTAATTCAAAAAGATACAGAATTGTAAACATACAAGGGTAGGTAACGCAAAATGAAAAATTTTATAAATTTATACTTCTATTTCATATAAACGCTTTCGTTTTTACATATTTACATTTATACATAACCATAAAATTATATATATCTAGCAGTCTTTTGAGTTTCTAACTCTATAACAATCACTTAAAGATACATACAGCTATGTTTATGAACAATAAACATTCATTCATTCTTATCTTAAACTTAACAACAACAGTTCTTAGAAGGGACAATTTACTCCTGGATGTAAAAAGGAACAGTTATCGCCTTGTCGACACGATCCCTTCCGCTGAAAGTATATGCATACAGCTTTGCGACCACCCCGACCGCCACCTCTACCTCGTTGAGGTCCGTCCCAGTTGTTTGGGTTCTTTCCACGCCAGTGGCCCCCGACGCCACGTCCTCGCATTGCTCCTCGGAAATTCCCTGGGCCTGGAAAACCTTCTGGACCCGGTGGACCTTGTGGACCTGGCATGTTAAATTCCATTGGAAACATATTTTGCTGCATGTTAAAACCTTCAGGGGGTACTGGATACATAGGATTCGGACCGCCAAACATATCTGGAGACATCATCATATTTTCTGGAGGTATCATCAATCCTGGCGGCATGTTACCTGGAGGCATTGCCCCCGGAGGGATAGGACCAGGCATCCCATTTGGCATCATATGTGGTGGTACTCCATTTTGCCACTCACCAGGCACCATATTACCCCCTTGGAAAACAGGTGGCACACCTGGGAACTGTGGGTTCGGAAAATTATTTGGAAATTGGTTTATGTTTGATGGGAAGATCGCAGGAACATTTATATTATTTGATACTGGCGGCGCGTTACCTTTAGGTTCAGGCCAGGGCATGTTTCTAAAATCACTAATGTTATCTTGATTGCCAGTGACATCTTCCAGTGGTATTATTGTGGGTTCTAAATAAGTATGAGTCTCAACGTCAGGTTCAAGAGCAGAGTCAGGAATCATTGCTTTGGAGAAATAAAGAGGCTGCAGAGTGCCTTTTTGGCGCATCGCTTGTATATCCCTTTCTTTACTATTTTTCCCATGTTCTACTTGAATTTGTCCACCCCCATCAACAGGTATTAGTGGTCTCCAATTAGTTTTCTCTTCCATAACATCATCATTACTAAGATTTCTACCCTTCTGGAAAGCATCCCTTTCGTGGATCCTTTCTAAATATTTCATATCTGTAAAGGTCTTGGTAACATTAACCCTTTCTGTTTCGTCAAGTTCAAAGTATTGAATTTCTTCTAGTTCCGAGTCTGGTTTCCATTTAATACTCTTTTTCGGACCTTTCCTTTTGTGGTAACATAAAACACCTTTAAGTCCATTAATAGTTAAAGTATGAGGTTCCGAAGTGTCCATTTTTTCTTCTTCTTTTTCAGTACTTGTATCCTCATTTTCATTAATTTCAGATGTTTTCTCTGAAGATTTTTCTTGTTTATCATCAGCCTCAAGAGTGTCCTGGTAGAATCGTGGCGGTACCGACTTACTTTCACTATTTGGACTAACCATTGTAGTGGGAGTGTGTGGCGGAGACATGTCATTTGCAGGATTTCCATCTTTTGATCCACTAGTTCTTCGTTTTCTTTTTTTAGGATCCTTTTTATTAGTAGCAGACGCATTCAAGGCATCCATGAACATGTCACTTTCTAAGAGCAGCATAGCTGTAAACAAAAAAAAATGAGTATAGAATAATATTAATTAAAGCTAAGGCTAATTCTAACTTAACACTGAAGTCTAAAATGCATAACAATGGGTTCATTAAAAATATGTTTTAATAAATAAACACCAAACTCCGAAACAAATATTTGCAGAACGTACAAACATTTTACCTCAAGCATACCAGTCGCATAAGCAACAGGTTCAGTTTTCCTTAAAATCTGAAGAGTGGATTTTAAGCTAACTTTTTATACGCGAAATGATAAAATACGTGAATTTAACTAATTTAAACTAATAGATATTACTTATTCAAATCGTGGTTACATGACTAGTTATTGCATCACTCAGATCGCTTCCTTCTCGAGTAATATCCATAATCATTCAGACTCTATTTTATCCCTTAAGGGATGAAATTATCAAAATCTTTTCTTTCAACATACAAAAGCTTCCAATATTTCAGTGAGATAATCAGGGCACGTATATTCACCTATAGACACTTAAATACAAAGATGTGATAATAAAAATCATTCAATAGATTTAGTTCTAATTAGTTTTAGCGGCATGTTTTATATCGCCGTTTACTCTGAATCACACAAGTTGAAGGAATTTAGATTTTGGGACAATTTAAAAATGATCTACGATATTTGATATATATTTATCAATTTTAACATACCGGTAAACCATATTAATTTTTAATAAGGAAAACTGTCGAGTTTATCAACTAGCAGAAGGGATTTAAAGTGCTTACTAGTAAAACATCAATTATTAATCTAATCTTTTAAAACTAGCGTGTTTATTTCAACACCCTTATATTAAAGAGTAACTGGCTAGACATAGAAAGCTACATGAAATAACGAAACAGACAATGAGAGCTCGGCCACGGCGACAAATATTATAAAACAGGAATTTTATTCCTTTGCAAAATGCAGGCCAATCTAAATATACCTTCCTACGCCTTATGTGCCCATAATAATGCGTTCTTATGGAGTACGCCGTGCCATTACTTGATTAACACATACAATCATTTTAAATGTTTAAATAAATAATATTGTCAACAAATCTACCCATAATTTAATTAGAAAGCTAAAGACTTCGTTTGATTGAACGCTGGATTGCTCATTTACAGAGGAACGCTATAGGTTTCACAACATCACGCTACGAATAACAGGGTCCGAGCGTTAATTAAAATCTGCGACGCAAACGAAGTTGCGCGAGTCATCTACTAGTTATAATGATAGAGTCAAGTCAAAAGCATATGGATCGATATATGAAATCAAGTATTTTTGTCCTTCTTTTTATCCGCAACTACTTTATAAATAATTACTAGCTTTTGTCCACGGCGGCCGCTTGTATGTCGGTTATTGCGGCAAAAGTAGCCTACGTCCTGCTCAAAGGTTCAATCTATCTTAATACCGAAATTTATCCATATCAGTTTAGCGGTTTAGCCGTGAAATCGTAACCAAAGTTACTTTCGAATTTGTATTTACTTAATAATGGAATAAGTTTTGTACACACATCTGAGGTATACATTGCGTATATCATTACGGTATGATCTCTTGATAAACAGTCGCCCGGGTGCAGACAAACAACGAGTGTTCGATCAATGAAAATTACTCATTATTAACAACAGCCTCGTAGTTGCTTAGGAAAAACATGTTGTACAAGTTCATACGGTATATTAAAATCATTTTCTTTAATTTCTTAAATTTTAACTTCCGAAGTCAAAAAATTAAAGATTAATGTACAAGTTAATAAATACCTTGTGATTTTGCTTGGGTATACATTATTCAACTGAAATAGTGTGAAAAGAAAAATGTTAGCGAAAAATATCCGAGAAAATCAAATTATAGCTTTATTACTCAGATACAATTATTCTATACATATCCGTGAAAATTTACTATTCAGCGTTCAAACGAAAGTTTTCAGCTTTACTATATTTAGTATAATTTTGTTCAGTCTGTTCACAATAAAATTACTTATACTTTATCAAAATGTTTACTACAACATTGTGTAGGTGTATATCAAGCACATATATTTTCAAATATAGTGTGATAAAAGTTATTGAGCTACTCTCTAATTAACGAGAAGTTTAAAATAGGTAAGATGGCTTTAGGAAAACAATTAGGGAAAAGGAATCTGAATGTAGCTCGACACCATTAATGTACATTACATTACATTAATAATTAATGTACTAATAACGGATAAAGATGATTTAATTTTTGTGCATTTTATTTCCATCTGTTTCTTTCGAGTTAGGATTTAGTTATAAACGATAAATAATGCTGAATAATAAACCGAATTTTCAAGAAATCATTGGCGAAAATAATTTCAGGTTTATCTTTTACAAGTTACATCCTATATTTACGAGCCTGACTTTTTCAACTTAGGATGCACGGATAACGCAGTCAGGTAGGCACTACTGTGACCATCTCCAACTGTAGTGTTGTTAGTTTGAACCTATGTCTATGTATGTATTTGATTTGTTTTGGGTAAAGTGATGTTTGTACATTTGGAAAGTTTATAGTACATAAATAACACTTAATGTGACAATGAAAATAAATACAATGGCGCATTGGGTTATGTGAATATGTGTAACGCTTTCCAAAAATAAAACATCATAATAGTTGAAGGTAGGTAAAAAGGTGCACTAAAAGAAGCAGAAGCATGTATTTTGCAGTACCATTTGGAGAAGAGGTGGCATGAACGAAGTAAGGATCCATTCCACCTGGCTCGTGTTTAAAAATTAATTTCATAAAATTGATAAAATTCCACAATGAAATCAAATCAACATTTGGAAATACTATAATTTTAATCTAGATGACTGATGATAAGTATCGATGTGCCGCAGTAGATATAAATGTAAAGTCACGCGCATATTGTGCACGATATTACTTGAAAATTTGTTATGGTTGTTCAAAAATAGCCTATTTTTATCATAGAATTGCGTTTACTATCAGTCTAAACTTGCATTTTAAGTTTTAAAAACGCATTATATAATTTAAATATGGTTTGGTTAATGGGTTAAACAATTTGATGTAATTATTACCTAAATTCTCATTTACTGTGTGCAAGTATGTTTATTTCTCTACTATTAGCCGATTATGTTTATTTCGTTTGAATAAAAATCATATTCAAATGATTAATATCCTATTCCGGATGAATACACATCTAAACATAAAAATCATAAAAAAATATTTAGCCGTTCTTGTATGATAAATAGTCTAACTAATATGATCGTTTTAAATATATAGATTTTGACTAATAAATACACCATACAAATTATAGTGATAACAAAACGATTGCTTTGAATTAACTTGGAATAAAAAAGTTAACAAGCGACGTCAGTAGATTCAGAAACAAAAAATTCTAACATAGATTACGATTTCACTACTTAAATTGGTGAATTTATTAAACTAAACGAATTTATGGAGATTTAATAAAAAATATTAACTTCTCTTATAAAGCGCTTAGGACATGCATAGTATAAAAACTAGGGCTAACTTCATGCTACTTATAAATAAGAATCGAACGTGCGACCAATATATGAGTCATCTCTCGTCATTAGGTAAGTCACTAGAGTTTCGAGTCAACTTTTCCACATGATTGTTTAGTTTTATTATCTCCATTAAGGCGGCTTTTACCAAAATATCATTCTTCCTGCTATTTTAACAAAGTAGATTTTTAGATTAATTTAAATATAATCTATAATATATATATATATTTAAATATAATCTAAAAATCTTATCTATATATATGTAGATATTAAAAACTAATGGTACCGCCGTCGCTACTAGGTACTTACTGAACGCTAGACATTTGTATCGTTGCGAAATATAATATAATTTTACAGTCGAAGAAGGTTAGTTTCCGCCACCAAGAATGCGCAAGTTTTAATTTTTTCAATTTAGAATCACTTGATACGCATTTGCAGCAACATATATTATTAAATATATGTGTTAAGAAGACTTCTAACCATTGTATATAATAAAAAATGTGGAACTATATCCTACACTAATGTATAAATTTTCATAGGTTACATTAACTACAACTATACATACATAATGTAACGAAAATTGAGACGCGACAAATGAATTTTAAATAGGTACCATCTACTGGGACATAAACCGTTTGGCGATTTTATTGTACGTCTATGAAATTAAAAAAATACAAGTTATCTGAAAACCAGGCATAAAAAGTATTGCTGTTACTTGTCGTTTTAAATCACTAGGTACCTACCTATGTAGGTGGAAAAAACGTGGTTTGTAATTATTTCATTTCCGTAACAATGCAATTAGTAGAATGTTTTACTAATGAGTTATTCAAATCAAGAAATCCCTTATTTCTAATTTATATTGAATCACCTGTGAGAGGTAAATTGATAATAATGAAGGAAATGATTTGAAAGGCATACCTCAGTTCCTTTAAGTAAAAATTTAAGATGAATGGTATTTATAAACATTAGTAGCACAGACCAGATTTATATAAGGTTTTACTAAACAGTTGTATTTCATTACGTAAACAAAAGACATACGTTCAGATAATTTAACACACAACGCCATCTAGTCCCAAACTAAGCAGAGCTTGTACTACGGGTACTAGATAACTGATATTAATACTTATATACTTTTTTTGGTAAATACATACATATTATACATAGAAAACCCCCAAACTCCGAAACAAATGTTTGCAGATCATACAAACATTTGGCCCGACTCAGGAATCTAACCAGAGACCTATTGCACAGCAGTCGCATTCGCTACCACTGCGCCACAGAGCCATATGTACATTCCTAAAACCAATCATTTTGATATAGCGGGCAGTTAGTCCTGAGAAAGTCTGTCGGCCCTTCGCATTTAACTGATCGGACTCTTAAAACGCTTTCCACGCCAGGTCCACAAAAACATAAGAATTCTTTTTTAAAGAAATTTATACATTTTCCATAAATAAAACTGTGGGATGTGAAAAGGAAACCCAGGATATACTAGGCTTGGAAAACACGATAAAGTTGGCTTCTCTATGTAAATTTACACACGATAAAAAAAATACACGCAAGACAAAAATTGAGAGGTATTTACTAAGCTTGCTTGAAAAATGCACGCACTGGTGACATTTGCATCGATAAGATTCGGAATCTGAACTTATTATGCGACTGAAGGGTCATCCAGATCGTTTTTCTTTAACTACAGTGGAATTCAGATATATACAGGTAAGTACGTAGGTACTTCTACTGATTTTAAAAGAATCCGTATGTGCATTCCAGTAGGTAACATGTCTATTAAAATGACTATGGGGTAGGTATATTTCGGTTATTATACCAGTTCATTATTTATTTACATCGTATAGGTAGCTTAGTTGTTACTCGGATATTTATAAAGTTGGATTATCATTATCTAACCATCAAACTATCACAACTACTAACTTCCTCAATCTATTGTATCATGAAACTCTAATCTGCAACTTTTCGAAGGCGAACCAATTAATTATGGGTTCCCGATTATGAATTAACTTATTATAGACAGAGTAGCTATCTACCTACATGGAACAATTCGTCCAGGTACGTAGGTACCTACGTAAAACTTTTATACTAGAGAATCTTTCGAGCGCGGGAATTTATGGCTCGTTCATTTTCAAAACTGATAAAGGGAACCATCATGCATATGACATACATACCTGTTCAGATGACAAGATTAATGTAGGGAGTATGTACTGTTACGTATTTTCTATCTTCACAAAAATCGACCACTTCATTTGCTTCACTACCCACCTAATTGACTTTCAGCTTCAGAGCAGAGCCACAAAAATGGGTGTAGGTCTAACAAAGCCAGTGGTATCAATTGTTTGACAGGTGATATCAACAGAAATTGTTGGTTGCTCAGTTATCCCGCTCACACAAACCAGCTGCAAGAACGTTTTGTAGCTGGTTTGGTGGATCAAGGATTTGCTGTCAAATTCGATTTAGAATTTGTAAGCGACCTAAATAATAAAGCCAACCGAAATCGCTTTCATGCCAAGGTTTTAGGTACGTTCCATTTACACATGCCTTAGTTTTTAGATTTATATTAGCATTGAGGCGCAGTAGGGTATAACGAATCTTTCGACTATGTTGTAATACATTACTTATTTCGTGGCAGTCTAAATAATTGGATTGTTTACTAACATCCATCTAACTGGTACGATTGATGTTGGGTTAGTTATCATTTCTGGTTTCAGATGAGCCAGCGTTCGAGTACTACCCATAATAATTATTTCATATCGGTCATTAGTGCTTACAGTAGCCTACTCAATCACGTACGGGTAAGTTTCCCAAATGTCCTAATCTCTCGTTCTAATTACCCTAATAAATCTGGTCCGTTTATCTAATGTTACTTTCGGAATCCTGTCTCAATTCCTTCATCCATATTGTGAATATATTAGAAATATTGTACATTGAATAATTTGCAAAAATGATATCTAATATAACTCTTGGCTACACTTGACATGTTATTTTTGTCATAGACTTAGTTTATTAGTGTCTTTCTGCAGAAGTTTGATTACTTCTCTCCCACACACCCCAAGATATGGATGTCCATTCGTAGATTGGCGAAGATCCACATTTTGAGGCACCATTCGATGTCAACAGCTCTGCAGCGTGTCCACCAGAAAGTCCAGTAAAGGCGCGCTGGTAATTCACCACACGATAACGTCTTTGAACAGATTTGAGGTTAACGGAAAGATTCATATTGAATTTAATATTTATTTGAAAAAAATACTTTACAGGTAATAAAAACACTTTAGAACCCGTTAAGTTATGCATTTTAGACTTACCACTGAAGATATAGCAACCTAAACTATAGTATACACTAGGTGACATTAATGGAAGAACTTGCCACCACCAATGTATATCTGGAAAAAAAGAGACAATTAGTAAATGCTTTACAAATGAATACATAGAGAAATACTTACGTTTGGGTTTAGGAGGAATCAATTTAATTGCACCAGGTTTTTCAATGGGTTCTATGATTTTTATCTTCTTCTCTGGAGGCGGATCACTATGAACTGGTGAATGTCTTTTTGGTATTGATACAATAGGCGGCAGTACAGGAGTTGATGACTTTTTGGTTAAAACAGCAGCTCTGGAAGGTGGTGGTTTAACTTCTTCTTCTAGGCCATGTTTCCTGAACTTTGAATTAAAGGTTTTCACCGTTTTAGGCTTTGGCTCATCAGGTTTCCTAACTTCTATAGATATAGAAGGCTTCTCTTTTTTCGAGTCACTCAGTTTAGGAATTTTCCCTAATTTGTGTACAGAAGGTATTTTCTCCTCTACCTTTTCAGAAGTTTTACTTAAATTGTCTTTATCATTTTTTTCCTCCTCAGTTTTATCTTTGCTTTTACTTTTATCTGAAGATTTAGAACTTTTTTCATTTTTAGATTTGCTACTGGATGACTTATCTCGACTCGACCTTCTACTATCACTTTTTGACTTAGAACTATGAGATGATGAATGCTTATCTTTATCCTTATCTTTTGATTTATCTTTGCTACTACTACTATGTCGACTAGAACTGCTGTTCCGTTTGTCACTAGAAGAATGAGACCTACTAGAATGTTTTGACCTACTTGAACTACTATTATTTCTTTCATCAGTTTTATCTTTGTTCTTACTCTTTGACTTTTCTTTACTTTTTTCCGAATCTGACTGAGTTTCAGAGGCCTTACTATCATTATCATCATCTACTTGAGAGATAACCTGCTTTCCATCCTTCAAACTAATTTTCAAAACAGGTAAAGTTTCCGGTTCCCCATCTACTACTTCTTGTACTTTAACTTCATTTGCTTTTTTTTCTACTTCAACATCAGTTTTTCCAACTTTGACGTTTTCGTCATTAATTGCCTTATTTGAAATAGCATCACTATCACCTTTGTGTTCGACATTACATTCGGTTTTACTAAAAGTGATAGCATCAGGTTGAGCATCTTTTATTATTTGTGGTAAATCACAAAGCTGAACTGGAATAACTTGTTCACCTTTGACAGTCTTTAACCATTGTTCAACTAATTTTGTTGCCAAGGCCCTGATTGCTGAAAAGATAGAAATTATGTTAAAGCTATTGTAATGTACCCACGTTGTGCTACTTGTTTCAGCTGGTTTTTGTCTAGAACATCTATTTATTTGCCGAATCATAAATTATATTCCTAATATATTGATAGTTTTTTGCTATAGTTATACCAGATATTTTTAAAACTACATAATGTATTAATAAAAAAAAAATTGTATTTAAGAACCAATTAGTCAAGAACATGTTTTTTTTAAATAAAAATTCTTTATACTAAGGCTTTATTTAGACTTATAAACATGTTATACTTTGACAGAAAATTATTTCATATGCTAAATTCAAATAATCCCTGTGTGTTACACAACACAATAGCTATTGTATTGTGTACATAATTAATTATTCTAATATTTATTTGTTAAGAGAAAACGTTAAAATCAAGTTAAATAAATACACTCCAAGGTAACACAACTAGAAGAAATCCTACAAAAATTGCAACAAACAATTTTAAAAATTAATAAATTATCAACTTACCAAAATGATCCTCATCCTTTGAAAGTTCTTTAACTAATTTTGGACAGTTGTTAGTTTTCAAACGTTCTATGTCAACTGGACACAGCAAGAGTACTTCCAATAACTCTTTCACAAGTGGCCAGTTCTTCGCCACTATGCTTTCAGTTAACCACATATGAACCAAAAGCCAACCCTCAGATCCCATAAATAAACCTAGTAAATCGGTTTCTGTACATTTCAAGATCTGAATGTATATACATTTAGATACCAATTTCTTCGAGTACTTAGTCATAAGTCTGAAAGAAAAAACTCAGTGTTAAAAACAGATAAATTATTTAACGTTCAGACGATGTAAACAGATTGATATCTCGAGATTAGTCTCAATCAAATCGCAATGGGAGTTTAATCGATTCTAGAGGTCATGTCAGTCATAGCATTGTTTTAAATTTAATAAAAATGATTATGGTTACACAAGTTATAGGTTAATTAAAATATTTCTATTTAACCAAAAAATGGTACATATGAACTTACATAGCTAATCTCTGTACTTCATCTCTGCTCTTGATACCGCCTTTAGGTGACAAAAGCACGCTTAGACAGTTCAGAAGTTGAATAGGATCTATACGCGGCTGCAAAAAAACAATATTAGATTATAAATCAATTATTAATGGTTTGAACTAATTGACCTTAATCCAGACATTGTTAAAAGACAATGATTTTTATAAGGTCTTCGTCCACTTTAGATAAATATCTCATGTCATGGGAGATTTTACAAACATACATGAAACAGACACAAAAGACAGCCAGACTTAAAAATAATTCATGGGACACACGAAACTTTGTACCCTGTAGGTATCAAACGCACAATATTCAGCGCTATAGGCTGTGACCTGGCGATCGCCTAAATCACTATCCATACAATGCAGTCAAATCAGCATCATCATCATTTAGGATGTTGATATTTTACATATGGTCAGCTACAATTGATCGATTTCATTCTACACATTGTATGAGAAAAATGAATTTATTATTTGTCACACTAATGTTGAAATTAAAGAGGCCTATGTTCAGCAGTAGACTGCAATATGATGACACTAATATTAACAACGGCAAAAGTTTGCAAGCATGGTACAACAGAGATGAGCAAGGTCCAACAACAACCGCAGGTGCAGCTAGTAATTAAAGCCTATTTATGGGATGAAAACCAGTAGCTTGGTGCAGGTACATAATAGCAAAATGCGAGTGTTTGTGACACTGATCAATTGGGGTGTAAAAAAATAAACAGTGACTAGTTTCCTGACGTTCAGTACATTACAACATAAAACTACCTAAATGCTAAAAATCCAGTTCTCATGAGACGAAATATATTGTATTAGTCCGCACACTAAATTACTACATTACATTGACGCCTAATTGAGAGTACAGAATCTATAGATCTTATAGTGAATAAACGTAGTTGAAACTGTACGTCGTTTTTAAAAAAATAACAGGGAAATATTTAACAAGATGATTCTGTTAGATCCAAATTAAAAGACTGCTTTCAATTTAAGAATGTGTTTTCTCTTTAGAGAAGAATTTCATTTGGAATAGTTACTTTTTATATACTTTCACAATAAATGTTTTCGAAAAGACAATTGCATCTAATAATAGCTAGTAAGTAAATCATAACTAATCAACCCTTTGATGATAACAATTTTATAGAAAGTTGTTGTTACTAATTTATGTAATTCTGACCTGTCCCGCCATGAACAGAAAGCCTGATTACCACCATGGTACATCAGTATTATGGTTTCTACCAAACTATCCTAGGTAAATAATGACTGTTTTATGTATGAAAAAATAGGAGCTATAGATTGAGACAGCTCCATATAGGGTATATTGTTAACAGAAGAAAAAAGAGTTTCATCTACACAAAAAAAATAATAAATTGATGTATGATTTGTAGTTTGAATCATTTTCAAAATTACAATAGATCAATTCATGCATATAAAAGTATATACAGCACTCACATTAAAAAACATTTTTAACAGACTTAAAAAAGGACGAGGTCCTCAAAAAGGCTTTTTTTTTACTTGTTACCTCTGAACTTTAACCTTTTTCATTTGAAAGCTGGTGCTTCACTATAGTCCCATTTCAATTTGGTCAAATTAAATTTTTTTTGTTTAATTATGTTAATAAATTTTTATATATTCCAGCTAATCTCCGGAATGGCTGGACCCATTTCGAGTTTACTTTCACTGGCAGATAGTTAATTATAAGGAATAACTACAGCTACTTTAATTTAAGACTAGTTTTGACCCATGCTATTGCTGGCTGTTGTCACTGTACACGTGTGTTGGCACAATAATGACAACCACAGGAAAACAAGAAGCCCATCTAATCAGAAATAAATTTAAAAGCCGACTGTGGTGAGATTTTGTTTTGATATGGTTGTGCTAGGATATGGCCAAGGTATAAAGAAATTAATTTCAGCAGACTACATTTATGTATCAGAAACCACCACTGACTCATAGATAACTGGTATATAGAGAATTTATTATTGTTTTAGCATGCATGCTCTTAAGAACTTGTAATAGTGGCCATGTCGCCAAATCCTTGTTGTTTCATAAGTTGTAAGTGTCTATGGATGACTGTTTGATTGTCTTGGAATACAATTACATTTAAGACTAGCAAGTCTACTAGTTATATTTGTACATTTACAACCACAGAGTAAAGCTAGTCAATAGAAGAGTAGTGTATGTAACTCCTTATTACATGAGCTATCTGCAAGTGAAAGTGCCGTCAAAATCTGCCAAGCCGTTCCAGAGATTAGCCAGAACCAACAGTCAAAAATTGTAAAAAAAATAGTTGTTTATGTACTGTGTATATATAATATATGTAAACACATATGCATTTAGTAAAAATCAGTTACTTTAATATTACAAACAGACACTTCAATTTTATTTATTTGTATAGATGGCATAATTTTTGAGTGATAGCTGAAACTAACCGGTTATAAAAATATTAATATTTTATATACTAATTATTAGCTTTAACACTCTTAAGAAAAATCTAATAGTCCTAATGTATTTTTTTATAGGTGTTGTTCAAACATATCTAAGACAAACTCAATTAAGTTTCACATATAGATGATGATGCTAAATAGCCAAGGATGATGGTAATGTAATAGCTAAGGTACAACAGGTATATATTATATGTACAAAATACAGCTAATTTTAAAAAGTAGCATAAGTTAGTCCTTATAACATCAGCCATCTGCCAGTAAGTATAAGCCCACTGCGGGCGTCATAGGGTAGGTGCGCGGGTATGAGGGGAGGGGTGACGAATTCCACGCGGGTCTCAAGTTATCGCGCACGAGTAGTACTTGTAGTATATGCGGTGCCTAAATTAAAAAACCAATTTTAAAAACGTTTTCTCTGTTTTCCTGTTTGTTCAAATAACCTCTGGAACAGATGCTCTCATTTTAACGGGACTTACTGGCAGATGGTTGTGGCACCTACCCTATGACGCCCGCAGTGGGTGCGCGGGTATGAGGGGAGGGGTGACGAATTCCACGCGGGTCTCAAGTTATCGCGCACGAGTAGTATATGCATATTGTTTTAGAATTACAAGCAGATATTTCAAATTAATTTATTTGTGTAGATGTTTTATTATTATTTTGACTTTTATTCAAGATTTTCAAACATTTAAAAATAAGTTTATTATTTTTTTGCAGTAGTATTTAATAGCTTATATGTTTTTGTAACATCGCAGAAGTGTAACATTAACATATCTACTTTATTAATAGGTGCCGCAGCGTCGAGCAAATAACAAAATGGCGTCTATGCGACATCGACAGCTAAATGCGCAATACGTATCTCATACATAAAAACCCCAGTATCGAACGTTAAAAGTTACTTTTACAAAGTAATACTAGGCCCACATACTACATTATTAATAATGAAAAGTACAAATAAGGGGTCGGCAGAAAGGCGACAGCCAAGCGAGGGTTAAAAAAGGTAATGAAGATGGAGAAGTCAAAACTAATTTAAGTTAAATTACAATCTGATATGTGTATAAATTTGTTTAATTCGCTTAAATTAATAATGATGAGTATAGAGGTATAATAGGGATTGGTTTACTAGAAAAAAGTAACAGCTGAAGGTTAGAACGTACGTTCTGCAATATAATACTCGGGTGTGAAAAACCTCATCAAATAATAGTAAATAAATTAACGAGATCATGTATCCTAACAAATCCGTATCATGTAAAGGTTTACAACAAAATATGGATCCGGGTACAAAGTACAAGTTATTGCGTATCATTTTCACTCCAAAATGGTCGCCTTGGAAAGAGAACGTCACCATGTGACAGGTAGGGGCCCACGGATAGGTAATTGTAGATTATTGTTACCGTAATACTTACCATTTATTTTATATAGGTATCTACACAATATTTTGAAACATAGGAGTTACATTGATCCATAATATAATTAACAACTGTAATGACGAGTCATAACCTGCAGCTATCTCCATCATAAAAATTTGATGCAAATAATTTTTAATAGGTAAATTTGGTATAAAACAGATATTATTCAGAGCAAAACTTACCATTATTATCTACAGTACTTGAACAACTTTAATAATACGACGTTCCGCTTCCACGCCCCTAAGCTTCAGATACAACATGGCGATGTGTCATTGTTGTGTAACATTCTACAAATGCACGTAGAACACTCATTTTCTAGTTTATGCAGTTCATTATTAGTACAAATTACACTATTTTAAACAATATTACTTATTATAATTGTCTAATCACAGTCGTGACAAAATTAAATTGTTGTATTATAACAGTAATTCTGTTAAATAAGTCCTACATCTAGTATTTTCAATATTCTAGTAAAAATATTAATAATATTTGAATTGTTAAGATATTCGGCACTAAATAATTCAGTGAGTTGGCAAAATTCCAAGCCAAGGCCAGCAAGACGTTCTGTCCGAGAATACGTAACGGCTGGCCAGTAGAGAGTTCGCTTGAAGAATGAAGAATGTGAGCGACATGAATAGAAGTGAACAAACAGTAAGCCAACCATTCAAGGAAGAACGAATGAATGAAGGAAAATCGAATATAACGGAAATACAGAAAACGTCATGACTGAATATGCTGCCAATCATAAAGTTAAAAATATTACCACAACAGGCACATCATTGTAGATTTATAGAGTACACAGAGCAATAGTACAGAGCGCAATCTCTCATTCTCTTAATGTTCAATTTTCTCTAGTTACTTGAAATCGTCACTGTTACCATACCAATGCAAAATTATGACTTTGCTTTGGATTTGTAAATTAATTATAAAATGCTTTTCTTTTTCAGTTTAATTACCATTCTTTTGTTCTGCAATTCGTTCTTCTTTGAAATGAGCTCGTTCTCGAAATGAGAATGGCTTTTTGTCTTTTAAAACAACTGACAGAAACAATTTTCAGATGATTGGCATATACTTTAGTTATCGACATATTATTTATGATAGGTTTATATAATAATGTTCATTTGCTAGTTAGCTGTTTAGTTTGTTTTTTCTTCACATTTCAACTACAATGCACTTATTTCTATTGATTGTTCAAAAGTTTAATAATTTTGTTAATATTTTCGTCGTTCAAATTAAAACTTGCGAAAGTCGTGGCCCAGGGTGGGACAAGCACCCTAACCTGCCCTACCGTATCCCTTTGAAATTAAAAAAAACTAGCAACCTTTACCGATATAAAATAATCTTAAATTAACTGGTACAATGACATGTTTTCATTATGGATGATATTAATCATTTATAAAAAAATGAAATAAGATGTCTCAATTTTTACTACTATAAAATGAATGGAAATAGAAAACAAGTAATATGCCAAACAGTCAAAGTGGTCGTCAAAAGATTTTATGTATAAAAAATTTGGAAAGCTGTTTTAAATATTATAACTTCAAAAAATCTTACTAATTTCTACCAGATTTTCCATTCTGGCTACCCTAAAACTATGTCATTTCCTTCTGCTCTTTGGAATGCATGTTGTAAAACGGAACAAATTGAAAATTGTGCGAAGCCAAGGAGAAAAAGAAAAGAAGTCTTCAAAATTAGTTTAATTGAATATAAAATAAAGAAATTAATTTATGTTGTGTAAGATATTTGCCTATTTTGCTTACGACTAAAGTCAGAGCAGTTAAAACTAGTACTCAATAGGTTTTAGAACTTTCAGATATTGCAGTAGGCCACACTTTGACTGACATTTCGAGACCGTGCCGTACTGGCGCACAGAGTACGTTGTAAAATCGTGCGTGACACAATTTATTCTATCTTCAATCAATACTACTAAACTATTAACCACCTTTGATTCCTTTCAACCCACACGTAAATACGTAAAATAGAAACTTAATGTCTAAGTACTAGGTAGACGAATCTTTTGCTGGTATTATCATCAAAGCCCCTAAAAAATCATAACTATAATCATAAATATATTAATATTGGATTAATATAAAATTTAGAAACGAACAGAAACTATTTAGATATGTGGAGTGATTCCTTATTAATAGTTTTCATTTCTATATGCACGGCATTGTTGGGGGAAGGTTAGTAAGAATTTGAATATGTTTAGAATACGTAACACGAATTAAAGAAAAGACTAATAATATTTTGTATTTTGAAGGACTTACCTGGATATTGGTCTACCGAACAGAAAAATATCAAAAATTGAAAGTTGAAGTTGAACGGCAAAGTAAAAAGCGTAAGTTATAACCAAGTTAAAACAATTTTTAAAGATGTGCTTTATTCAAAGAAACCATTTTTTGTTACACTGAGTTGGACAAAATATCTGGCTCTGCAATAGCCGAGGAAGCAACTAGGACAGCATTTAAAAATCTCTGGACTTATGTACAGCACTGCCACTTCTCTTCTATACTGATTATACTTTAGTTATACATTGCTCAGTTTGTTCTTAGGGTTTCATACCCAAAGGGTAAAGAGGGACCCTATGTCCAAGACCTTGCTGTCTGCCTGGCCGTCCGTCTGTGACCAGGCTGTATCTCATGAATTGTAATACAGTTTGAATTTTCAGATATAATGTATTGCTGTGGCCACTATGACAACAAATACAAAAAACCTATAAAGTAACATGTTAAGTAGGTCCCAAACAACAAATGTGACTTTTTTGCTTGCTTAAATGTATAGATAGACTAGTTTATGCCCGCGGCTCCGCCCGCTTACATGTCGGTTATCACGGCAAATAGTAGCCTATGTGTTATTCTAGTGTATCAGCTATATTACTGTAAAGTTTCATCCAAATTATTTAAGTAGTTTTTGCGTGAAAGAGTACGAAACATCCTCACAAACTTTCACATTTATTATGTTAATATAGATAGTAGGGTAACCCTTCCTGCACTAGTCCGACTCGCACTTGGCAGTTTTTTTTTCTTATTATTAATGTATAAAGATGTTTTACCAACCAAGGTGACAGTTGCATATACATCTTAATGACTATTAGCAATTACTGAACTATTAAAAACACTTTTCAAATGTATGTAGTTGTACATTGAAGTCCATATTATCAATACTTATGATTTCAGCTCATTAATTGGAATGTTATTACTATTGATGTTCCATAGCCTGTATTACTGTTTACAGTTGAAAAACGCAAGGAAGCCCATGGAGATTCATTGGATAAACAACATAAGAAGAAGATTGAAAGAGAAGAGGAAAGGCTAAAGAACAACAATAGAGATCTTTCATTGGTGAAAATGAAGTCCATGTTTGCCATTGGGTTTGCATTCACAGCTCTACTCAGCATGTTTAACAGCATGTAAGATCACATATTTTTATTTAGAGATATATCACACGAAAATTACACCTAGCCCTAAATACTTATTCAATTGGGTCTGAAGACCCTATGGCTCATTTACAGGCTTTTATGTAGAAATTACTATCAGCTAACAAGAAATTAACTGATGATAATTATTATTCTCTGTGGTCAATAAAGTAAAGGTCCAGTGACTTATCTTTCAGTCACACCATTAATTGATTTGCAAATGCATAAGTAAATTCTTGCAGATACTATGTGAACTTCTATATAAAAGCAATTTGTGTAAAATAGTGTAAACTGTACAGACTACGTCTATTTTTATATTGTACGACATTATTGATAGTATGTTTCACTCTTTAAAGTCAATTTGTCAACTCCTTTATTGAGTATACTTTGTATTAATTAAAATTCCATTTTTTGTTTCTAGCTTTGATGGCAGAGTAGTAGCAAAGCTGCCTTTCTACCCTATCTCATGGATACAAGGACTTAGCCACAGAAATCTGCCAGGCGACAACTACACTGACTGCTCTTTTATCTTCTTATACATTCTGTGTACAATGAGCATTAGGTAATTGGGATTTTATTTTTTGTTCTATTTAATAACATAGGATACTAATGTGCATTTAAATACAGTAGTATAAGTAACTAATAACTACTGATAACTCTTCACATTCTTTCTCTTCTATACAGGATTCTGTTTCATACCCACACTCCCATCTTATCTTAAAGAACACTTTCAGTTCCTACACAACACTCAGTGTAGATACCTGAGATCATCAGAGAATTTGAAACTAGCAATGCCAAAACAATCCACCTAGTTTAATGTATATATCAGATAAATCCTGTACTGTGCAAGCAGGTCTTACTGCTTGGAACGATTTACCTGAAAAGATCCGTCATGCTAAAACCTTGCCTGTATTTAATAATTTAGTGAAGGATTATTATCTTTGATTGTAATACCTTATACCTTGGTTATAGTGTATATATTAAGTCTGTGTATGTATTTATGTATATATATATATTATGTGTAGATGTCTATTTATATATGAATGTGTTTTTTTTAATTATTCACATTTAAAAAAAATTAGATTTGTGCACCCTACTACTGCTACCCTAATTAATCTCACCAAATCATCCGTATAAACGTTGTCTGTAAGAGATCGCCATGAGCGATAAGACCGCCAATTGTCACTGTGTACAATAAAGATAAATAAATAACTGTGCAGGTAATGGAATAAGAATAGTGTCCCCACACCTATCCAACTTAGCGTAGTTTACTCCCTGCGGAACAGCACTGCATAGAGAATAAATTGTGATATAGGCTATACCATCTCATGTGATGGTTATAATAGGCAAAAATTTCCTTTATATAAAAAGGCCTATTACCAGCAGTGGCCTATTAGAATAGAAGAATAGAGGCTGTTGATAATAAATATTTTAATAAAAAACTATACCGGGTGGAATTTTGTAATGCCGCCTGAATGGAAAGTACTCTTAAATACTGTAGATAGAAAATTTTACTCAAAGAAAATATTTTATTTTTAAAATGAAAGAACTGCATTAAAAGATTTCAGAAAATTTGCTTGATATACCCGAGTATCCAACCACATATTATCTGTAAAAATGACATTCTATACTTTTTTTGTATCAATCTTTAGGATCAATTATAAGGATGAAATCTCTCTAACTTGATAAATCAAATGTCAGGAAATCCATGCAATCATAAATCATTTTGATTATTCACTAAAAGTGGTAAACTTGAGTAATTGCTCGAAATGGGCTCCATTTTCTTGGATACACAAATGTATTCTTCTAACGAATTCATTTCTAATTCAATTTTTTTTTGTTTTCAGACAAAATATTCAGAAGCTGTTGGGCTTTGCTCCATCACGTGCAGCTTCGAAACAAGGTGGAGCATTATTTGCCACACCCCCTGCTCAATTTAAATAAAATTTTGTGTTGTACTCAAATATAATGTAATATAAAAAAAGGTGTTAATAAAACTTTATTTATTAATTAACTCTTATATTTTCATTTATTTTAAATTGAATAGGTATATTAATATACATTGAAGTCTACAATTGCATCATTCATTAGTAATCTATCAAAACCAAATCTTGTTAAATCGATGGTAATATATTGGCTGTCTATGATTAATTCAGCAATGGCTCTGCCTAATCCGGGTGCATGCTGACAGCCTGGAACAAAAATACAATATAAGTAGTGTAAAATAACTAGTTATAAGTATACCATTGTGAGGAGAAATAAAGTATTATTTATTATTAATTGAGTGAAGTGAATGGGACGGGACTTCAAAAACACAAAACTTATTAGGAAATATAAATAAGTGCATGCTATACATGAACTTCTGACCTCTGTAAATATTAAGGGGCCCAACCAGTTTATTACGATTTTATACTATTTATGTCCACTTTAATTAGTGCTAAAAATTGTTCCGATGAAAATCTTAAAATCTTCAGAATGCGATTCATTCTCAGAGGATGCATAGGCCAGATTCATGATGAATCTAATATTTTTTTCTCATTAGATCCTAAAGATATATTTCTAAACTAAGATTTTTAAATGTTTAATCTCAGAATGTGCATTGCTCAGATCCTTGATGAATCTAATGACGATATTTAGATCCTGATTTCAAGATATGTATAAGATTATCTTATATATAAAATTCACTTGTCGCGGTGTTTGTCACCAAAAACCTGCGAAACGGCTGCACCGGTTAGCAGAGTAGGTCTGAGAATCGACCAACATCAATTTATCATACCCCTAAATGATAAGGGTGTCCCACCCTAATTTTTTTTTGGCAAAACTATAACTGTAACGTTTATCTATAAAATGCACCTTTTTATTTTTGATTAAATGTTTATGATTTTGCCTTTTCTCCATCTGCAAGTATTTTTTTTACCAAAACACATCTATAAAAAAATCTCATTAAATCTAACAAGAATATTTTTATTAGGTCCATTATGGACCTGGCCAATAGATCCTACAAGAATGAACCCATAATGCTACACAAATATTTAAATTGTTAGTGTGGTTGAATAGTGAAAGGAGTTAATATAAACTATTGTTTGTTTACATGATGTAAAATTCTAGTAAAGTCGAGAACTTTATGACATAAAATTCTTAAAATTACATATTTAATGGATAGAGGCTACATATTTTTTTATAAATACATACCATATCTGCCAAAACCAGTTGCAATGAATAAGTTGTTATGATAAGGATGTGGGCCCAATATGCCAGTGTTGTCAAAAGTATTACAATCATGGCTTTCTGTCCTGTATTTGTTAATCTGTAAAATATTGATTATAATATTAGAAGTTTATTGTAACTACTTATGAATGCAAAAAAATACTTCTCTTACTTATTTATTTAACAGCTTTATGCAAAGAACATATAATGGCGGTCTTAAGGCCACAGGTATTCTTTACCAGTTTATCGTCGGGTGGTGCGGAAATGAATGAAATTTGCACTTTACATTAGTTAGGGGATTTAAATAAATATTAAGTAGCATATGAGAAAAAGAAACAATGGAATACGATAAATCTAAATATCCATATAAACACACATAAAATAAATGCATACAGATATACATATAAATCTATATTAAAAATGAACTTTGTGATGGATTCCACTACAAGCTTCCCGCGAGGAGAGCCCACACATTGACCCCGAATTAGTTATGACTGGTTGCCATTCTGATTTCCTTGGGAAGGATATTCCAGAGAAGGACAGATTGAATGAGTAAGGAAGAATAAACGCATGAAGAATGAAAGAAAAGTATGAGAGGGTCACGACAGACGGTGGCTATTTATGGAACGGAGGGCTCTGTCATGATTGGATCCCAGGAACTGGAAGAAGCAAGTTAAGTACGTAGGCAAGTCAGGTAAGGATAGTAGAAAGAGACGTTAAGGCGCGCAGGTGACAGCGCTGACAAATAGAAAGCCAGTTTAATTTAAGTCGAAAGGACGAGATACGTTCGTATTTACGAAGATTAAAAACAAATCAACTGCAGTTGTTCAGAAGTCGGTCGCGTTTGTTAAGATCTGCATTCGGGTCGTAGCAGCACATAACCAACACTTTTTGGCTCGGCAGGTATAAAGTTACAAGGCAACAACCTCTCGCCAAATAGTCAGGGTCACAACTACTCACCAGATTAGACTAGGCAAATGCTAGAGCATTACAATAACAGATTGAAAAGTAGAATTTTACATTAAATATTGTGTCAATTTTGTCTCGGAAAGCACGTTAAGCCGTCGGTCCGTGGTTGGAAAGAGACCACTAATTCAACCTTCGAATTCGAAACCTGCTATGCTAGAGGTTTCAAGTTTGATTCCTGAGTCGGACCAAGTGTTTGTATGATCTGCAAATATTTGTTTCGGAGTTTGGGTGTTTTCTATGTATATTATGTATGTATTTACAAAAAAAGTATGTAAGTATTAATATCAGTTGTCTGGCACCTATAGTACAACCTTTGCTTAGTTTGGGACTAGATGGCGTTGTGCGTAAAAATGTGCGAAAAATTTAATATTTAGTACCTTTGCATTTGTACACATTGGGAATCTATTTACTAAAGATGGCTTGATAATATTATCAAAATAATCACTTTCTGTAAAAATTTTGGTATCATCATTCATCATTGGTAGATTACTACACAGAAGATTATTCTCTAAACCATTTCTCATCAGCCACAAGCCAGTAGTATCCATTACGAATGGTGTGAGTAAACCTGTTTCAGTTGCCTTCTCCTCAATTGAGTAAACATTGTATTCTCTGAAACAATTAAATTTGCTGAAAACTTTAACCTCCTTCTTACCCAGCAAAAGAGGCAACAGCTGAAAGGTTAAATTAACCACATTTAAGACACTGGTCTCCTAAAGACCATATATTTGACCGACCGGGTGGAGCAGCGGTAGCGTATGCGACTGCTGTTCTTGAGGTCTCGGGTTCGATTCCCAGGTTGGATGAAATATTTGTATGATCTACAAATGTTTGTTTCGGAGTTTGGGTGTTTTCTAGGTAAGATATGTATGCATTTACAAAAAAAAGTATACATATGTATTTATATCAGTTGCCTTTAGTTTATTTATTTATTTACCCGCCATATTTAATTTTAAATTGAAGTGGAAAAAATGATTTAATTGCTTGCTGTTACAAATTTAAAGTATTTAAAAGTAAATGATATCTCACCTCTTCTCTATTGGTAATGGTACTTTTAGAATTTTATCTCCAGTACCTATTCCAGCCAATTTACACAGACGACCAGAATTGTGGCCTGCTGCTAAGATACATATAGCAAACTTTATTTCATATACTTCATTTTCTTGTGTTCTATACACCACTTTATTTATTCTTTGAAATGTGCCTGGTTCCACACCTTCCATTAGCACATCCTTTTGTTTTTCTACATCAAAATTGATTACTTCAGCGTTAACGTATACCGCATCAAGTTCTTTTGACTTTTGAATGAGACCTTTTAATAAAGCCCATGAATTGAATATCCCTTCGCCTTCAGCAGCCATACAACCTGCAAAATATTAATAATTTGTTTTTTTTTTAAGGTGCCATAGTGATAGATCCATTATTCATAAAATAAATAAAATTGGGCGTATCAATAGTGTAATTTTAAATTAACGGCTTTTCACTAAATCCATATGAGAGTATTTACAAAATTGTATTGAAAAAACGATTTTAATTTTTTTTGTCTGTTTGTTAATTCCTGCTAATGGATTGATTTTCACAGACAGTTGGCGTTAAGTAGTAACTAAGGCTACTTTTTTTTCAGAAAAACAGGGTTATGCAAAAATAAAAAAAAAACTATTAACTACTACAATGAACAAAATCGTGAAGCATATCTGTTTATAACACAGAAGTGAAAGATATACGTAGAAATGGCTAGTAGGCGTGGCGGGCGAGCCATTGCTATGCGTTGCAACGCATACTTTTATGAGTTGTATTTTTTTTAGTAGGTATTTTGTATCTTATCCCTGCAACTTTGAATCCGTTTTTAAATGATTTACAACGCTGCGTCGATTGGATCGTCAATTCAATCAATGGTCAATCAAGTTCTTTTTTACACCACAATGCCGTACTGCTCTCTTTTACAGTGGAATAGCAGAAGGAAAAACGTTAATAATGGAGGTGTTGCTTATCATCGATGGGTACAATTTTATATATTTCTCAANACGATTTTAAATTTTTTTGTCTGTTTGTTAATTCCTGCTAATGGATTGATTTTCACAGACAGTTGGCGTTAAGTAGTAACTAAGGCTACTTTTTTTTCAGAAAAACAGGGTTATGCAAAAATAAAAAAAAATTATTAACTACTACAATGAACAAAATCGTGAAGCATATATATATATATATATATAACATAACAAAGACGTGAAAGATATACTACTCGTGCGCGATAACTTGAGACCCGCGTGGAATTCGTCACCCCTCCCCTCATACCCGCGCACCTACCCTATGACGCCCGCAGTGTACACACTAGAATGTACGTAGAAATGGCTAGTAGGCGTGGCGGGCGAGCCATTGCTATGCGTTGCAACGCATACTTTTATGAGTTGTAGGTATTTTGTATCTTATCCCTGCAACTGTGAATCCGTTTTTAAATGATTTACAACGCTGCGTCGATTGGATCGTCAATTGAAAGTTCTTTTTTACACCACAATGCCGTACTGCTCTCTTTTACAGTGGAATAGCAGAAGGAAAAACGTTAATAATGGAGGTGTTGCTTATCATCGATGGGTACAATTTTATATATTTCTCAATAAAATCTTAAAATTTTATTGTACCAATAATTGACGAGATTTTAAGATAAACTCTTTATTTAAGATAAACCTTATACCATACGTATATAAAAATCGATTTGGTTCTATTCCACTGGATTAGAGATGTAGCCAGGTAGGATGTTGGTTTTATCCATATGCATACTTTCAATATATATTTTAAAAATATATATTAATATTATATCTAGCATGTTGGTTTAAAAGAAAAGGTGTCTAAATTTTATAAGCTTTTGAGTTAGTTTTCATGGATTATTCAATAGAAGATCGAATTATTGCAAAAAATAATGTTACATTAAAAATCATTAACTAAGGTTATAATACCCAGAAATTAAAATAGTCATAGCTATTTAACGGTTTGTTTTTTCTTATGCAACATATTTTTGAAATCGCATGCTAGAGATCTTGTTCTGGGGCCAGAGATACATGTTTTATTTGAAAAATTAATAAGCGTTCCATTTTCAATAAAATCTCAAATACTATTACGCCACAAAGTAGTACAATCTAACAAAAGTAAGCAATCATATGCTTTGGAGCTAATTGACATATGAACTTGACTATCTTGTGACATCAGTATGAATATGTATTAAATGTCTTTGATGAGTTCTTTATTTTATATTTATAAGAAGTACATTGGATCATATGTACATAACCATTTCAGGTAAAAACCTTTGAGAGAAAATTTGATGTTAGTTTGTACACCTACTTTTTATTTCATGTCTGCATCTGTAAGTCTAATATAAATCAACGATCTCCTCGAACATATTTTATATATTTGGATAAAAAAGACCATCTTAAATATTACAAGGCGTGAAACTTTTTAGATTTCCCAAAGAAGCTGCTATCAAAGAGCTATGGATAGACGCGACGAGCAGAGTTAATTGTATGCCAACAAAATTTACCATCATATGCTCCGAACATTATTTAGAGAATGATTTTTAGATATGCGGTAACAAACTTAGATACCAGAAATCTACGGTGGTGCCAACCTTAAAGAAATCAGGGTGGCTTGCTTTATCCTTCACCAGACGTTGTCACATTATGCCAAACGGCGGAAACGTTTTTAAATATGTCCTTGCAGAGAATTTCAGAAAGGAAATGGCCATAACTCTTATATTGAGAACGTTTATAGGGACTTCCGAATTCAATGATATTACATCTCGTCAATTAGGCGAGTTTCCTCATCCATTCTCATTTCTGAGTAATCATAATAATTAAAGAGATAGTAAAAAATATATCAATATTTGTATACGTCATTTGTTAAAATTAAAAACAAGGCTTTCAAGGTATAAATTTATATACAAATTATTAGAGATGTGTTATAAAATCAATCATATGCAATAAAGTTTTTATTAAATCACTTGCATTTAATAATTAATGTGTTTTTATAATTATTAAAATTGCAATGGATTTCCAATGATTTGAGTAACAACAAATTTGAGACAATAATAAATAACAGTTAATAAATAATAACTACAAATTATGCAGGCTTCACTAGGGAAGCAAAATTCTCATAAACTTACTAATGTATTATTAAATTCAGACATATTATAGTTATATATAACGACTATTGACTGCCGTTATTGACTGCCTCGGTGGCGCAGTTGTAGCGTATGCGACCGCTGTCCATGAGGTCTCGGGTTCGAATCTTAGGTCGGACCAAATGTTTGTATGATCTGCAAATATTTGTTTTTTATGTATTTATATCAGTAGTCTAGTACCCATAATATAAGCTCTGCTTGGTTTTGGACTAGATGGCGTTGTGTGTTAGATGTCCGAAATATTTATTTTTTCATATTAGTCCCAGATAAATGATTTTGTTTTGAGTGAGAATGTGTCAGTCTGACACAGCAGTCAGGATTGCTAAGTACACTATACCAACGGGAGGAGCAAATCAACGGCACCAGGATTACCACGCCACCATCATGTTCACACCCACAGCAAGTCTCAGCCAACCTCGCCCTCAACAGGGATACACCACATGTAGGTTGCGACCTTGCGACTCACTGGGATAAGCGGCATTCAATTTCAACTCATTGGAACTTACGGCACTCAGTTTTGACTCACTAGAACTACCTACTCCTGGCACTGGCAAGCTCCTAAACAGAGCACAGACAGCTGACTCCTCAATCAATCTACAGTCTTGTAGGGGAGTGATGTGGCGATTGCCATATACAACGCAACAACAGAAACACACTACAGCACCTACTACCGAAGATACGTCGAACTTCTGAGTAACAAAGGACATTAAGAAACTACCAATCCTTAAGTGCGCAAAAGAAATTCTCGCACAGGTAAGCATATATACAACATCCCAGTGAGCCGTTGGGGAGTGGCCCGCCAGGTATGATCACCTCCCCTGGTTGGAGGATCCTCCCTTTGTGTTGGAGGGACATGTGACCCGTACCTCTCCAAATTTGTTATTAGTGTGCAGTAATAATAGTCCTTTTATTTGTCTGAGTTTGGCGACAGTCTTTCTGCTGTAAATTATCTGACATACCATTTCTACTTATCCTTCTGTGCTGTGGTTTATAAGCTTTCTCGAATACTTCACTATTACAATTCTCTTACCTAGTTTAATGTCCTGTGTATTGATCCATGGATACTTTTTATTTATTTCGGATGTTGTAACAAGTTTGCTTTTGACACCAAGTTCATTAAGCATAATATTGTTTTCTTCTAATTTGTCCGCATATTTCTCACTTGCTAGTACAAGAGAACCGGTGGGTGTATATTGAAGGTCACAATTTTGGTTTAAAGTTTCTTTCACAGTCCTCAAAAAATCTACTGAATACTTAGACAGTTGAATATTTTCGGGCAAAGAAAAGTGCTGAGTCAGTGTACCTACAGAAAGGTTTTTCTGTGCTTCTTTGTACTGAAACAGAATATTAAAGTAACAAAAAATATGTAATTTATAATGATGTAATTGAACAATAAAAATCTACATTCAAAATTTTTGACTATGATTGATTGATATCTACGGTTATGCTTGTGGTTTCTAAAATAAACTTTAAATTCACACATGTTTATTACACAAAAATAAATTAAAATACACCAAGAGATTTAAAAAATTATACACTTCTTCAAATTCTATCACATAATCCACATTATGAGCATTTCATCTCATGTCGTACAAATTTATATATAGGACATCTTATGAATAATATTCCTTTCTTATTGGAATTATGTGGTGACAAATAGAAAAACATTTACTTACTGAGAAGTCTTTTTCCAGCACTACAATTGAGAGCCCTTCACCTGCTCTTGTTTTCAACCAGTATGCAACTGAAGACCCGATATATCCTCCACCTATTATTACTATATCAGCATGCTCAGGATATACATAACGGGCTTTCTTCTTAGAAATTATTGATGGCATATCCAATGCGAGAATGTCAATAGTTTTTTTGATAGGATTTTTATATTGTGCATTATTATAAACAGCAGGTACCATTCTACTATAGAACCTCTTAATAAATAAAAGTTTTAAAGGCATGATTGCTTTTTTAATATCCAAAATAAAAGGTTAATAACTTTAAAATAGAATTGAATATATAATCTAGATTTTTAACCTCTTTTTTTCCATGGCTATTCTCTAAGACCAAGCAAATTAAAAATTATCCGTGATCGTTTTAGTACATATAATTTATATGTACTAGTAAGTACTTTTGAGACTGATTATGACATTTAGAAATGGGGCGCAGTGACAGTGTCAAATCATTTACTTTCATGGTGACAAAAATCACTAGTGCGCACAGGGCCTCAGGGTTTAGGCCAGGCAAGTTTTGGATACGGTCTACAAGTTTAATCCATAGTGAGAATAATTGGATCAGATTCCAAATTTATTAATGATCATTAATATTTAATAAGGATTGACAATCATTTCAAAATAGTGAATAATCACTTTCTTTTTTAAGAATTGAACAATGTATATTGTTTAAGGCGTTTAAAAATACATGGAACAGTTGTGTTCTAGTCTACAGATCGTGAGTTCCATTTGCAATAATGATCTTCGTAGATTATTTTTACTAGAAACACCAGACAGATAATATATTTTCATCATCTGACACCCAATTTGGGTGTCGAATTTTTTTAGGGTGGTGGTAATTTGCGTGTACGAATAGGTTTAGGTACACCCTTCTCGCATCTCTTAACCTTGAACTAGATTGGTGAAACCTAAATAACTTTTTTTCGTATATTGATTACACATTATTATATAACTACTTTATACATAGAAGGCATTGAAACTCCAAAATATTTAATGACAGATCTTACAACCATTTGATCGGAACCAAAAATCGAATATTAAACCGTATTACTTTTGTCTATTCGAGAGTTGGTAGCACTTGTTTTTTTGTGTATAATCTGCCAAAATAACTTTGCCCTGCTTGATGGAAAGCATGAGCAGAATCCAAGAGTGATGGTCACCATCCTCAATGTGAAAAAGAACAATGCTGCATGGTGACCAGGTGACAGGCCAGCGCGTGTTGTTCTGTAGAGGAAGGGAGAGGGGGCATCAGCTGGAAGAGCTCTTCAGAACACTCTCCATGGTAAAGGTGATAGAGGACTGCCAAGGAGGTGATATCTCTACGCAACTGCAGAGGCTCAAGGGTCTCGGTGGCTTCGGGACTATCGACAATACGGATTGCCCGCCACCGCAACCGGTCGAGAACGTCAAACAGATACTGTGCGGCACCATCGCAATGATGAGAACAGTACTCCTAGCACGAGTGAACCTGGGTCTTGTAAAGAAGACACAGATGCTCGGGCGCGAAGAACCGTCTCACCTTGTTTAAAACACATAGTTTCCACGAGGCCGCTTTAGTGACACTCTCAACGTATTCACGTGGGATGAGGTCTCGGCAGATTTACATGCTCAGGATAGCTAGCCTACCTTGTAATGGCATTTGAGTAAATTGAAAAGTGGGAAGGGGAAGGAATGGAGACTGAGAACGTGCACACCTGTGTTTTTATGGCGTTAAACTCGACCAGATTCTTACAGCCCCATTGAAAAATGCGGCCCGGAACATGGTCAAGTTGAGCGACAAGTACTTGTCGTCTTCCTTCAATATCTGCTGCATTATTAGAAGGCTGGCCAAAATATTGCCGATGAACTGTCGCTGTCGCTTTTATTTTATTTTACAATTGCTAGGAAACTAACAGCTACATTGTTACATTGTATAAACTTAATACGAAAAAAGAAGGCCAATCAAAAGTGTTCACAGATTAGCAGAACATATAAGTATAAATAAATAGAAATACACATTCACATGACAACAGAGATACAAGCATCGGATATGCCATTAATAATTTCTAAGAAGAAAGCCCGTGGAGATCGTTTTTTGTTTTTGCGAAAGACGGTCCCTATTTCATGTCATCCACATTTATATTTTTTATCCTTAATTCCATCACGACTAAGACTTAAAGACTCGGAAGACTTAAAATTGAGGACTTTAAATACTTGACATTGGCAGAAATAGCTGATCCGGCTGGTTACCATAACATCAAAAGAATAAGAAAGCCCTTAATGTCCTGATCATGCTATATAGTTATAGTAGGTGGAGGATAAATAGGGTCTGCAGTTGCATACTGATTGAAAACAAGAGCTGGTGAAGGGCTCTCAATAGCGGTGCCGAAAAAAGTTTCACAGTAAGTAAATGTTTATTTCTGTTTGTCACCTGTTGTCCTATATATTGTTGTAAGTAACAATTGCAACCTCATACAAAATATTTTATAATTTTATAGCCACGTTAATAGTCGAATCATATTAAGTCAAAACCAGATATAATGACATCGAAGGGACCGCATATTTCGGACGATATATCCGATAATCGTTGTAACCAACATACACATGTATATAGTCATAATAATAGTCATATGTCTGTTTGTAGTATGGGAATAGGTTATGCACATGAACTTGTATTCAAATAACATTTAAATAAAAGAAACATAAAAGTTTATTAAGAAAAAAATTGTGTCTATACAGTTCACAGACTACACTTAGTTTATAAAGTAATCCGTCATTTATGTCTGTTTTTTGTAAGCCGAGTCTTAAATTTATTTTGAATATACGTTTCATTATCTTCAAGGTATCATCAGTACGCAGTACCTACGGGTGCTGAGGTGCGGGGGGAGGCTTGCATGTCCGAACCAGTAGCAGTAGCGCCTAGACGTGGGAGAAATGTCTCATTTTTGTGAATGGATCATTTGCATCTGAATCAGTCAACTGTTCCGAATCACTGATATGTATCATTTGAAACATTTGGATCATCGCGTTAAAGATATGAAACACAGATTGTTACATGATGTCACGTTTCCGTATCGGGACGGGACAAACTGAGGCAAAGACCTATGAGCTGTGGGTTGGTTTCATTTAGAACATGAATATCTATTATGTCAAGATTGGTTTTAAGATCAAGACATCAATTTTCAAACATAACATCGATTTCCCTTCACATTTATCCAGGCCTAGAACTGGCTGCCAGACATTAATTTATGGCTAGCAGGCATATTTAAAAATCGATTCTATTTACGATGATTTGATTTTCTAGTTAGATCACATAATTTACTCTAAAAGTCACTATAATGTACACTATAATTTTACACAATAATTAAAGTTTTTATCATTTAAGTGTCATTAAACGGTGTTTATTTACACGAATTTATAAATTCGAAACTCATAAGTTCACAGTTCACACAGTTTACAATACCACTAAGATAGGTTTATTTACACAAATTTTCATTATTAGTAAAACTATTAATCTAGTCATAAGTTCAACTTGTACGAAAACAAACAAACAATCAGAACAAGTGCACGAACCTAAGTAATCAAGCCAAGGTCTATTAAGTGTATTGAGTCTGCCACAAGATAGTCCTCTATCATATCTATGTTTAGTTTCAATAACGGAGAGTCAAGTTTGTGGTGTTCTTCATATTTCTTAGCACGAAAATCTTTATCGTTTCTTTTAGGACAATCGAACTTAGGAAATGTTACAGTGTTTGATTTATGTGAGTATTCGCCTATCACCGTACATTTCAGACAGCCATTCTTTCAATTAAAATTTGTGACACCTGTAAAAAATAAGTGTGTAAAAGCGGAACAAACATCTATATTTTACATTCATATCTAACATAAGTAAAACAAAATCAATACGAAACTTGCCTTTAATCAAGGCTCTTGCTGGCGAATCACAAATGAAGACTCTTATTTTGATTTTGATTCTAGATTCATTTGACGCCAACGGTGTATCTAATCCATTTTTTTCAAGTTCCCTCAATTCTTTCACAAAAGGCCCCAAATATGCATTCAAATTAAATGGCTTTCCTTCACCAGCATAAATTCCTTGAAAAAAAAATTGAGGAATTTATACGGTGTGTATTTTAGTAATATATTAGCTTCGGCCAGCGGCTTCGCCCGCGTTAATGTCGGAATAGTTTAGCTGGGCTCTGGGAGTTCTACATCAGGTGTTCCAGATCTTCAATTTTTTTCTCTCAGCAGAAAATGCTCATAACGTGGAACAATTTTTGCTATGATACCATTTTTATATCTCTTATAGTTTAGCTGGTCTGTTGCGGTTCTGCATCAGGTGTTCCAATTTCTAAAATAAATTATAGTCTATATGTTGCCCAGACTTAATACCTATATAACAAAAAAAGTTTCATTCAAATCCGTCTTGTAGATCTGGAGATTAGCGTGTTCAAACAAACAGAGAGAATTTTTTTTTGGATTCGTGGTCTATTTCGTTTCTAAACCCCCCTCAATTTTATTTTTAATATCTTCTATGTACAGACACAGCTTTTTTACTGTTTTATTATATGTATAGAAAACTTAACTAAGCACCTACGATATTGAAATAGTGTTTATTTACCAATCACAAAGGGAGGAATGTGGGATATTTCAAAGATGTTACACAAAATAGGCCAGACTTGATGTCTTGAACTTTTGTATACTGGCAACCCATCTATGTTTATATTTAATGAAATCGTATTTGGTAAACTATTCAAATCCAGCCCCTGTAGTGTATTTTTTAGGCATTTAATCAATCCGTTATGCCAATACTGTCCTAGATCTGAGATGGTAATATGCACCGTTTCTTTGTTGGTATATAATAAAGTACGTGCATCTTTAGGTAAAACATTACATAATCTTTTGTTCAAAATAGTAAATAGTTCGTTCAGGGCCAGGTGAGGTATATTAAATTTTATAGCCCAGCTTTGCATATCTTTAAGCAATTCATGGTTTTTTTCATAGTCAGTGANTTCCGATTCATGTTAACAAATTTATAAATCAGTGAACATCCGCGTCTAAACTAGATATCTAAATATTTGTATTTTAGACGACGGCGGTCTTCCTTTTTAGATTTCTAAACGAAACAGTTCTTACATTTCACTATTTAAATTCATGGCTGGGTTCCTGATTGTTGGAAGATGCAGAATATAATACCCCTATTAAAACCTGTGACCTGTGACCCAAATAGTTTCAGACCAATCGCCCTTTCGTCAGTCTTGATTAAAATTCTTGAGTACCTCATCAAAAATCGTCTTGAGTGGATCGTGGAATCGAGAAAACTGCTGCCGAATTCCCAATTTGGCTTTCGTAGGGTCTCAGTCCATGGACAGTGTTGGAACTTTGGCTTCAGACATCCAACTTTCTTTGTACAAAAAATTCAGCCGTCGTCACTGATTTTCTTGATATTTCATCAGCATATGACAGTGTTCTTCTTCCTACTCTTTGGTTGTTCACTGAAGAGCCTCATCCTAGTAAGCGTATACTAGGATGAGGCTCTTCAGTGAACAACCAATTAGCATGGGCAGGCACATGGAATAGAGCCTGCAGTGTGGAGTTTAAATAACATATGTTGCCTATTTTGCCACCATGAACATTTTTCGGACTTTTCTCTTAAAAAAACCTGGAGAACTCTAAGAAAGTTTTTAAAACTCTTTAAAAGTCTTTTTCTGAAAAAAGTCCGAAAATTTTCCACAAGTCCCCCAAGTTTGGATCGGGAGGTTCGTTCATACACCTATCACAATAGAAATATGTACAAAACTTATTAAATATTTAGGAACATATACACAAATAGAATAATTATACACTAACTACTCTGAAGTATATATTACATTACTCAAATGATCAATTTTTACAAGTTAAAAATAAAATAAAATTTTCGAAAGAAAAAAGTACGTCCGCCCTATTTTGAGTTTGCCGCGCTTTTTTCTTTTTATATTTTACATAATCACCATTTTACGTTTTACAGTTTTAACACAAAGTTAAATATTATTCAACCTTCTATAGACACCATCATATTTTTTTTTCATAGCATGTAAAATAATAGGGACATGAGGTACATTATATTCAATTATCGTGAAAATGCACGTGCACTAGACGATAGCGGCCGGCAATTTGCACCAAACAAAGAGCACGATTTTTTTAAAAAAAAATCAAAGTTAGTTCATTTCGTTAACAAAAAACAATGTCGTACAATAGAAGTTGACTTTCCTTTTTAAGCAAAAAAATGCCTGTATTAGGAGGGACCGCTCTCAAGAGCTCTTAAGCGCGCCATTCGGTGCGCATTGTTTGAAATAGTAAAAAAATTGTAATGATGGTATCACCTATTTTATTTTATACACCTAGGTATTGTTTTTTAATACAATGATCATACAATGTGAATTATATATAATTTGGATGAAATTTTCCATAAGGTAATGAGAGTTTCAAATGATGTTAAAGTATGTTAGTTAATAATATTCATGCACTTATTGAATACTTGAACTTGAATACTGGCCCGACCTACGAATCGAACCCGATATCTTTTGATCGGCGGTATTCGCATACGGTAACATACCCTAGGTCCATCTCCACCCATCAGTACAAGCAATATCCCTTGAATAATAACTAAGAGACATCATTTTCTGCAATAACGCAATAATTAGGTAATATCTACTAGATAGGTACTCTAGGTTCAAATATTTAATTAAATAATCGAGTGATTATTTAATGTAATGTAATTATTATATAATGTTATGATCATTTAATAATCATTAGGTCTTTGAAGTAGCTTTAAATTAAATAAGGCCCCGTCACACAAAGAACACAACCCTCATTAGCAAATTATTATTTTTATTATGCGCTGTTACCTGTTAATGGTAACGTTCAGGTAAAGACAGTAGAAAAAAATTATGAGTCATGGCCTCCGGTTTCCATTTCTAAGATTGTTAACCATTGTTAAAAAGTAGATAATAATAGTAGGGAGCAGGTAACGAGTATCAAGCTTGAACATTAGTTTCATACTCAGTCACTCGTGTGCTGTGCTCTGTGACAGTCGTTGTTCGTGTTATTTACGAGTTCAGTATTGCTCTTCTGCGATAAACAAAGAAAATATAAACGATACAAAATAAATTAACATTTTTAAAGTTACTTCGTCGGTTTCAAAGGTGAGTGGTTTAGATTACAAAAATTAGTTTAATATATTAATAATTTTACTCTATCTGCTCTGTTGTTAATCGAAATTAACAACAGAGCAGATAGAGTATAAGATAAAAGAAGAGTAAAAGAGTAAAGACTTCGAAAAGTCAGTAGTGTAATATATTTAACACGTGCTGGTCGTTGTTGCTGCCTTCTTCGGTAACGAGGTGGGTCGTGGTAACATTTGTTTATTATTATACTATGGTAACTCTGCCTACTGGCAGCAGGCAACAAAAATTAAGCTTGAGTATTATTTTCATGTGGTTTTAACTCTGAGCTCTGTCAGTCGTACTCAATATTGCGATTCTGTATTAAAAAATGAAAAAGTTCATACATAATAAAATTACATCTCCAAAGTTACATCGTCGGTTTCATACGTGAGTGGTTAAGATTACCATAGTATAATGTAATCACAATGTTACTTTATCTGCTCTACGATTAACATCGTGTTAAATGTTTAACACGTGCTAGTTATTGTTGCTGCCTTCTACAACAAGATGGACTTAATTTATTTACTTAAATCGTATTTGTTTGAAGAGATCAATAGTTGAGCGCTGTTTACATGCTGATGTAAGTTACACGCTATGATTTCGTGCTAGTTTGTTTTTGGCGTAGTAAATAATGATAACATGAAAAAACACTCGCTTAAAAACAACAGTCAACACTTGAATCTACTTAAGTTCCGGACATAAACATTAGGTAATATTTACTGTACTATACTGAACTTTGCAATGCTGGTGTTTTGTTATCCTAAACAGAGTAGTAAATGATATAATTTTTAATCATTTGTATTGTTTTAGTTTGTTAAAATTCAGTATTTGACCATGGAAACATAATAATCGTCCTCAGAGACCAGATCTGCCTGCTATATCTATGCCTTCCTATAGTCTGTTTCTAGTTCCTTGCTACATTTTTATACTTTGTTTTAGGTACCTGTTTAAAAGGCCAAGTTTAAGAAATTGATTCAAAATATACCTACTCCAAAATGGATTCCAAATATGATTGTATGGGTGTTAATAACCCTAAGGTGAACGGATCGAAGAGAAAACAGTTGATAGATAGTGTCAAAGTGAAGAAGACAAAATTGAAAACTGAAAATGCCAGTTCAGCAACAAAACATGCAAGAAAAGGGGAAGAAAATGGGTGCAATAATGCACCTGGTAATAAAAATATGGTTAACAAAGATTCACCACAAGATCTGTTAGAATTTAGAAGACAATTACCAGTTTATATGGTCAGGAAAAGGTTTGTATATTTCATCCATATCAATCTATTTAAACATTTATTTATTAATTGTGAGGTTGTGAGTTTGATTCCAACCTAAGATAATAAATATGTGCTGTGTATGACCATTTGTTATGTGTCTGGGTGAATTTGGTTATGTTTAACTAACTGACATGTGCAACTTTTTACGATTTACATATATTCCATAGTACATTATTTTTGTTATAACAGCATTTGCTACATAAACATGTAGAAAGTAGTGTGGCCCATCAATCACTAACAACCTGTAAGTTCTTTGTTTACTTACATATAAATTAATACATAAAATTGATTTTTCAGACTTATAGAAGAGATAAAGAAAAATAACACTATGATTTTCATAAGTGAAACAGGGAGTGGGAAAACAACACAGATCCCCCAGTTACTACACGAAAGGAGATTAGAGGGAGAAGGTGCCATAGCAATTACGCAACCGCGAAGAGTTGCTGCAATAAGTATTGCACAGAGAGTGGCTATGGAGATGAACAGTAAATTAGGGTCACAAGTTGGGTATGTTTTATATTTCTGACTAAATAACTAAACTTAATTCCAACTATGTAATATTTCTAATTCGCATGCATCTCGACTTGATCCCGAAAATAAGGACCCTCAAGCCACATTAACACACCACTTCACCGAAGATCTGCCAGAAGTCACCATTGACGAAATCGAGATGGCTCTTAGACAGCTGAAAAATGGAAAAGCCCCTGGAGAGGATGGCGTTACTACAGAGCTGTTAAAGGCTGGAGGTAAACCCGTTTTAAAGGCGCTCCAAAAGCTTTTCAATGCTGTCCTGTTCGAAGGGAGGACTCCAGAGGTGTGGAGTAGCAGCGTGGTCATCCTGTTCTTCAAAAAGGGAAATAAAACCATGTTGAGGAACTATTGGCCCATTTCCCTCCTGAGCCACGTCTATAAGCTGTTTTCAAGAGTCATCACGAACCATCTTGCGTGAAGACTCTACGAATACCAGCCACCGGAGCAGGCTGGGTTTCAGAGCGGATATGGCACCATAGACCACATCCACACAGTGCGGCAGATAATACAGAAGACCGAAGAGTATGATCAGCTCCTGTGTCTAGCATTTGTGGACTATGAAAAGGCCGATTGCGACCTGGTCTGTTCTGGAGTCCCTGCAGTGTTGCCAGGTAGATTGGCGGTACATCCAAGTGTTGAGATGTCTCTACAAAACCGCTACTATGTCCGTCCAAGTACAGGATCAGCATACAAGACCCATACCATATCCCCGACATTATTCACTAATGCAATGGAGGACTTGTTTAAGATGCTGCACTGGAAAAGGCACGGTATCAACATCAATGACGAATACATCTCTCACTTGCGATTTGCAGATGACATCGTCATCATGGCAGAAACGCTGCAGGACCTATAAAAGAGGTTGAACGACCTGGCTGACTCGTCTGTGCGCATCGGCCTACGGATGAACTTCGACAAGACCAAGGTCATGTTCAATGAACATGTACTACCGGAACCGGTTGCGGTACACGGTGCTGTTCTCGAAGTTATTCAAAAATATGTATACCTCGGGCAGGCTTTGCAGTTAGGTAGAAACAGCTTTGAGGACGAGGTGAACAGAAGAATCCAGCTAGTTTGGGCAGCGTTTGGGAAACTTCGTCGGGTCTTTTCATCGTCGATCCCAGTGCCTAAAGACGAAAGTCTTCAATGCGTGCGTCCTACCCGTGATACGGAGCTGAAACGTAGACACTTACGGTTTGACTGGTCCATAAGTTCAAAGTCGCTCAGCGTGCAATGGAGAGGTATATGCTCGGCGTTTCTCTAAGGGATCGCATTAGAAACGAGGTGATCCGACAAAGAAGCAGGGTCATCGACGTAGCCCACAGGATTAGCAAGCTGAAGTGGCAGTGGGCTGGCCACATTTGCCGAAGAACCGATAACCGTTGGGGTAAACGAGTTCTTGAGTGGAGACCGCGTCTCGGCAAACGTCGTGTAGGACGTCCACAAGCCAGGTTGAGCGATGATTTGCGCAAGACAGCTGGCAGGAGCTGGATGCGAGAAGCCATAGATCGAACTAAGTGGCGTGAAATTGGAGAGGCCTATGTCCAGCAGTGGACTGCGATAGGCTGATGATGATGATGAATATTTCTAAATTCCTCTAATTTTTTTCTGATTAATTTGTGCAAGACTTACAAAGTCAACTTGGAGTGTAGGAGGGATTACCCCCAAAAATGCTTATTTTCCAATGTACCTAAATGTTTAGCAAAAATCATCAGTTTCAAAGTATATACCGCTAACTAGTTTTCGCTAAAGCATAGTTAAACTTTCATTGTTTCTTATTGTTACAGGTACTCGGTGAGATTTGAAGATGCAACAAGTCCAGCCACAAAAGTGAAATACTTAACTGATGGAATGCTTCTTAGAGAAGCTGTTTCAGATCCCTTGTTGATGAAATATTCAATAGTTATAATGGACGAAGCACATGAAAGGTCAATTAACACTGATGTGCTTTTTGGAATTTCAAAATTAGCGCAAAAGGCCAGAAGTGAACGAAAATTGTCTCCTTTAAAGGTAATCATTCTACAGCAGTAGTGTGTAGTACTTACTCTACTTGAAATAGACATGAAAATAAATGAAGTTAAATTAAATCACAGAAGAAATTGACTGACTGCAGTAGGATTTGAAGGTTTCAATTTGTGAACTGTCTGCCAATTATTACTTAATTGTTTGAGATCATGACTACGTTATTCTCTAAGACAAATGAACATTTCATTTATTTTATTTCCAAAAAACAATTATTATAATAGCATTAAAATTTTCAGCTAATCATTATGTCTGCAACAATGGATGTGGACACTTTCAGCAGCTTCTTCGATGATTGTCCAGTAATATATCTGGAAGGGCAGAATTTCCCCGTAACAATACACCACTCTAAGACAAAACACGAGGATTACCAATATGCAACAGTTTGCACTATTTTCCAACTCCATACTACAACACCTGTAGAGTAAGTATTTTTTATAATTAAAGTTTTTTTTTTTTTTTTATTGTTCTTTATTACATTATTGGTCTATTTTTCTGCAGCCACGACTTCTTAGTATTTCTAACAGGCCAGGAAGAAATCGAAAATATAATGCATAAAATTAAAGAAATTAACCAGGAAACCACAGGCCCTCCGATGCAAGTATACCCATTGTATGCTGGACTACCTCCGGCTAAGCAACTACATGCGTGGCGGAGTGCCCCTCCCGACACTAGAAAGATTATTCTGGCAACCAATATTGCCGAGGCATCTATTACTATACCGGGAATAAAATGCGTCATAGATTCCGGGGTGGTTAAAGAAAGGTACAGTTTTTGTTGATTGTAATAGCTGTCTGACCTGATTAAGGTCAACGTTTCTGATTTTTAAGTGGATATTTTGCTATTCAAACATTAGGACGTGGTGCGGGAGTACAGGCGCCGAACGCCTGATGGTGCGTCCTTGTTCGCAAGCGGCAGGTTGGCAACGAGCTGGTCGTGCGGGCCGTACGGCTCCTGGAGTGGCTTACCGCCTATATACGGAAAGCGACTTTAAGGCCCGACAAAAGCATCACACACCTGAAATCGTAAGGTAAAATTATTTTATACTCTACTATAATAAAAAAAAAAAACTAAATTGAAACCATGGAGGAACTCATAAAAAATATTTATAAAAACATTTATTTTTATAATTTTTTATAAAATAATTTATTGCATAATGTATTTGATCACAGGTGTCCATTGGCATCTACGCTTTTACTGCTTATAGCGGCGGGGGTCGATCCTTATACTTTCCCGTGGATGGATGCACCTTCACCAGATGCTGTGAAAGCCTCATTGGCACTGCTAAAAGAATTAGGTAAGACATACAACCAAAAAAAACTTTTATATGTAAAAGAATATATATGAAATGTTTTCTTGTAGACTAGATATCGCCCGCGGATCCTCCGAAGTTTATTTAAACTTTACTCGATTCAATAAAAAAAAAACTTTAATGGCTTAGTACGCCCTGGTACTGTTAATTCTGCACCGATGACAGCGCAGTGGACCTTATTCTAGTATAGTTTAATGTAGTTCGCTCAAGTTGCAATATACGGGGCTAGATGGACATTGATTATCGATAAAGTTGATTGTTGAAAACGCAAATAAAACGATATTTCCTAAAAATTAATCCCAGCTAGATCGATTTATCGCCCCCGAAACCCCCCGTATTACACTAAATTTCATGAAAATCTTTTGAAGTTATTAGGTATCAGTAAGGATTATTTCTGTTACAGGTGCAATTGATAATGAAACCCAGCCGAAACTGACGGCGGTGGGGAAGAAGATGGCGAGATTCCCGATTGATCCAAAATATTCCAAAATCCTGTTAAGCGCAACAGACTACGGCTGCTTAGATGAAGTAAATAGTTTTCAAAATAGGAATAGATTTAAATCAAGGGGATTTTTTTGTTTGATGATGATTGATAATGATGATGTTATCACGAATTTAGATGCTTAAACTCTCGTGTGACTGATAATTGATATTTTATTAGTAGGAAAGTTAGTTGGTAGCTGTACAAGACTTAAATCATGAACGTGTAACATTACCAGCCTGAAACAATTTCAGCTAACTCGACGAATAGTGTAGGATTTATGGGAACCACCTTGGTTGCAAGAAAATCTTGGATAGTTCCTCAATCGAGGTTCAAGTGGAATTAACAGGTTCCAGAACCTGCGATTGGAAACTCAAATATGTATGATTGAGTTAACACCTGTGCCCAGGCAAATATTCAGCTGTCCCATTCTCCTTTAGTTTGTCGGTCGATCGATAGATGACGTATTTCGCAATGCTTAAATTGACTAGACATTTATTGTTCGTTACTGCTCTAGAACCATCAAGTACTTGACCTTGTCGTGAACTGGGCGAATCTTACAAATCTTACACATGAGTATGAAATTAAATAGTAACAGAATATCGCAGAAACAGAAGCCTGTTCGTGACACAACAAGTGAAAGTAAAGTAGAAACATTGGGAAAAGCGTATGGGAGAGGAGACTATTTCTATTCTACTCTATTTATTAATTTCTAACATTGGTGGTACTTATTGATCGAACCGCGTAAATGATTTTTAACTTTTTTTTACAGGCACTCAGTTTAATAGCTATACTATCCAGCGAAAGTATATTTTTTACACCAATGCACAAAAAGGAAGAATCATTAACGATGAAGCAAAGGTTTCAATCACCGTTAGGCGACCACCTAACACTTCTGAACGTATTCAAAGCCTTTACTAAGGCATCTTTGAAAAAGGTATTTATGTGCTTAGAACTTATTTAATTCATACTCTCGTCTGTCGGCACTTGATGGAACTTTTTGCAAAACATTCTAGAACCAGACTCTTATACTTATTCCTCTATTTTAATTAAGTTTACACCTGACCGGTTTCGCCTTATGCCATTATCAAAGGTTTTAGATGTAAATGTTTTATATAACGATTACCCTTTGATTAAAAGAATGGAATAAGTACATGTGTTTGTTTCTAGAATGTATTGCTTAGCACATATTTATTGTATCGTAATTTTAAAAAAGTATTTATATTAATAGAACATATGTTGTTTTCATTGCAGCAATTTTGCAAGGAATATTTTTTAAATTACAAAAATTTAACGTACGCTGCGGAAATACGACGGCAATTGTTTGATATTTGCCAAAAATTGAACATGAACGTAAGCAGCTGCGGCCAAGACTATGACCAGGTAAAGATATAGTTGGTTTGTTATTTACTTCAATGTAAAGTGATATTAATATTAATCCGATAAGCTTTTTCATTTATTTATGTATGGGCCTGCTAAAGTGACTCAACTCTGTTTGGTAGAAAGCATAAGCAGAATCCAAGAGTGGTGGTCACCATACTCATTGCAAATGCAGACAATGCAACAATGCACCATGGTGACCCACACTATGGCTATTGACATGATTCTGTATCATAGGGCCTAATGTTTATTTTTTGTTGCAGCTTTTAAAGTGCCTCCTTTGTGGGCTATTTACAAATTGTGCGTGGTTACGGAACGTGGGGATGGGGATGGGGGAACGGTATGTGACAGCAGGAGGCACGGCCGTCGCCCTGCACCCTGGCGGTGTGTTGCACGCCATGCGGCCCCCGCCCCCCGTCCTGCTGTACACAGAGCTGCTGCAGACCAACCGCTGCTACATGCTTACGGTGTCCGCCATCCAGCCGGAGTGGCTGCACCAAGTGGTACCAGATTACGCCAGGCGGTGCCGGGTTAATCGGTGACCACGACGGACTTTTACTATCTCTTCTGACTTGATGACGTTACAATAGGAACTTGTTTCTTTTCATTTATGACCACCGTCTATACTACAGTGTATGATGTATGATGTAATGTTTTAGTAACTGCTAAATTGTATTTTTTATGATGTAAATCTTATTGATTATTCCGCCTGAACAATTATGAATTCTCAAAGGATTCTAATTAAGCATAAGTAATGTGTAATTTTGACTAAATCAATGTTATTAGCGACTTCCTTAAAATCGCTTATATGTAAATATTTCTTCATATTCATGGATCGCATTTCCAACATACATAATTATTAGCTCTTTAGCTTCATCTGAGTTGTAAGTGAGGGTTTATGATATTACTTGGCAGTTGATAGCTATGTACACGAGGACATACATAATGGATATGACAATACGACACTAAACGAAACCGCGGGCTTTCTAAATCATTTAAACTAAATATCTTAAAAAATTAAAACCGATAAGTTCTCGGTATGTAATTTAAGTTCACCAATCTGCGTGATAGCCAAGAGGCCACGTGCATATTTAGTAGGTAAAGTAAGTAAGACGTTAAAGTGGGTATGTAATAGGTAATAGCACTGTACTCGTAATAGTATGTATGCACGACTTCTTTTTAAAGTACAAATCCAGAATCGAATCGAGTACATCTCGTGTCCAAGTTACAACTGGAGTACTATCTCTATAAGAAATCCAAGATTTATTTTCTCGTATCCTCTAGACAGCTTGTACAATAATCCGGCTATCGTACTATGAACACGTGTTCCCCTTACGTTGACGATGTGTACGTAACGTAGGTACGTAAAGTCAGGGCGGTGTTTCCTCGATATTCTCCGTAAATTAATACAATTCCGTGTATTCAAGCGTTTTTTCGCATTAATCACTAGAAATTACTCAATTATACAATTTATATTTATACCATTCCTCCTTCAAGCAAAACCTATTGTTTTTTTAACTATTATGTGATTAAGTGTGTGAATCTTATTGCTTATACAAAAGCATATTTTAGAGTGTGAGTGGCAATCATTACAGTAGGTAGACTTTCGGTCGTTATCTCGTCGATGATAGTTTTTTATGTCGATTTCATACATAGTGTAGGAAATTTCATAAAGGAAACTATTGTCCGTGGTAAAAGCACTGAACCTATTTGATTGAAATTTTGTAGGTGGACTTGTAACAGGTATGTCTAAGGTGAAATAAATTTCGTATTGTCCTATCTATATTGTATAGCCACGATACAACTCAACCAGTATTAATTGTGTGAAAAAATTATTATCAGTCATCAAAAACTCACTTTAGGAATATTCGTGAATCGTGAAAAGTTCAACAATTTTATTATAAATATGTTCAAGTGCTATGCTATAAGGTGCTATTTTCGGTGTTTTATTTCAGTATCACCGAATAGGCCGTGAAAAACGACTAGTTCAAAATTGCCCTTTTGTTTTGCGGAACTTAAATTTAGAAATGTATATCAGATGTTTGTTTTTTGATCATTGACAAAATATGTTATTCGTTAATATAAAATTAGGTTATTTTTATAAGATTGTACTAAGTTTTAACATATTGAATGAAGTATTAAAATATCGAATTGACATTCTATTGTTTTTTTACCCATGCTTTACATATAAGTGACCTCACTGAGGTTATAATATATGAGGTTGGAATCGTTACTTATCACATTCGGCCGACCTGTGCATGCCGTGTCCCACGGCGATCAGAGCTTCCACTTACGGTGCCTGGTTTATCACTGGTGTACGGTACATGGAATTGACATGTTAATGCCGTAATTAAATTTTGTAATGACCAATTTATTTATATTCCCTTAGATCACACAGGTTACTATTTTCCCTTAGATCACACAGTTTCCTGATTTCCCTAAGATCACATAGTTTCCTATTTTTCCTTTGATCATATAGTTTCATATTTGTTCCACGTAACACAACTTTTAATTTAAATACGTCACAGCTTTTATTTTCACTACATCACGCAGCTTTAATGTTTAGATAGATAGAAAACTCTTCATTTGCACTATAATATTACAGTTAGAAGAGAGTACATAAAATATGAGACGGAGTGTACAAAGGCGGCCTGTAAGTGTACAAAATGTACAGATATATGTATTGAAGAAGATATATATATATATGTAGTTCTTAATATTCATTAGCAAATAACTAATTCAAAACTCATTGCACCGACAACTACCACTGTATATATATATATATATATATATAGTTCCGGAATTCAGACGGAATTCAGAGACATGATATTATTTACGTAAGCCAAATACGAATCGTTTACAGAGGTTTTGTAGTCGCTCAAGCTTATCAAGATGTGTTTCAGTGACATTCAGATAGCTGACATCGGCATAGTCGTCGGAAGGATTCGAACCACATTTTCAAGGTTCTGGTTTACGTCTCTTGTGGTTTCCATGGCAACAAATCGGTTTTCCAGATTTGACTGAAATTTTTCAGATCCCATCTCGACTTGGAGCAGAGTTGGTCGGAGCCTGGATTTCATCATGCGGACACGTTCAGCTTTGAAGTTGACATTCAGAGAACCTCGAACTAGACGGTGATCACTACCAGTGTTAAACATATTGAGCACTGAGACGTCTCTGAATATGTGCTTTCTGTACGTCATGATGAAATCGATCTCATTTTTGGTCATAGCGTCGTGGCTTTTCCACGTCCACTTTCTTTGGAGCCGCTTCTCGAAAAATGAGTTCATCAAAAACAGCCCCTGCCGCTCGAGAAAATTGATGAGCATTTGCCCCCTATGATTCCTGTTTTCAAATCCATGGGATCCTATTACCGATTCGTCGCAGGTTTGTACTCTCACTTTGGCGTTGAAGTCACCCATAACAACGTTGTAGTGGGTTTTAGTTGTGGAGTGGAGGGCCCTCGATATGTCATCGAACATATCCTCCACCTCATCATCCGAGTGAGCCGAGGTCGGTGCATACACTTGTATTACCTGGAGGCTATACCTCTCGGTAAGCTTGATAACGTGGTAGGCTACCCTGTTCGACACACTGGAAATTTCCACAACGTTGCCAGAAAGCGACTTGTTTACCAAAAACCCCACGCTAACTTGGGATCTCCCTCTCGGAAGTACATTAGGTGGCCTGAGTCGAGGATTATGATATCCTCCCCCTCTCTTCGGACTTCACATAACCCTAAGATGTGCCACCAGTACCAGATGCGAGTCTAGCCGTAACGGCCGCACCGTTGAATGTTGCCAGGGTCAGTCGTTTGTGGTGGCCTCCCGTAACCCGGTGATTCTTAGCACCCCCTGTCCCGCCGTAACCGTGGTCGCCACCATGACCAGGAATAGCGGGACTACCGGGAACTGGTTGCCGTGGCTTCTGTGCTTACTCATGGAGGGGTTTTGCCCATAATCACCACGCTGGGCAGGCGGGTTGATGATCGCAGGGCGTAACTTGTTGCACCGGTGACGCTGCTGCCCATCACCGGCCTATTGTATTTAGTTACGCCTGTTGGGATGGATATACCGCCATCGGTCGGTCGCCAGAATCTNCCGTGGCTTCTGTGCTTACTCATGGAGGGGTTTTGCCCATAATCACCACGCTGGGCAGGCGGGTTGATGATCGCAGGGCGTAACTTGTTGCACCGGTGACGCTGCTGCCCATCACGGGCCTATTGTATTTAGTTACGCCTGTTGGGATGGATATACCGCCATCGGTCGGTCGCCAGAGCCTCGTTTGTTATCTAGCAGGGTGCACCGCGTGCAGGTGAGGTTGGCTGGGAGCGAGAGATTGTGGTTCGCCCCCATACACCCCAATGTTTGTATGATCTGCAATTATTTTTCTAAAAGTTTTGGTGTTTTCTATTCATAATTTATATGTCTTTACAAAAACAAATATATATATACATGTGGGTTGTTTAGTATTCATAACACAAGCTCTGCTTAGCTTGGGACTAGATGGTGATAATGTTAAATGTCTGAAATATTAATTTATTTACTCTTTTCGGTATTGTAAAATTCTTTCATTGTAGAGTTCATACTTCCCTTGCTTTAAACTGTATCCTTCTCTCAGATAATAAGTGTTGCAGTGAGTGTGAAATGACATTGTAAAGGTGATTACGTTTACGATCCTCGTTATATATCCCCCAATGTTATGTAAAAAGTTTCATTTCAGCGTGTAATTAAAATTAAAATAGCACATTTTAAAATAGCACATAGCCAAATTTAATTTTCACTCTCACTTCTTTAAAAGTTATTCCGTAATAAGCAGCAATGGCAGTCGTAAAAAAAGGATCCAAGAGCTAACTGAGGACATTTCCCTCATTAAAATGATTCCAACTGGAAGCGGAACAATATTAATTCGGTAATTATGCAAATTGTTCTATGAATAATTGCATAAATATTTAGGATAAGATTTTATAAATAAAACTCAATGTTAAAAATTATAAATAAAATACTAATAATTTAATTAAAAGTGTTTTTAAATTATACGTGAAATAGTTTTGTAATTCACAGAAAAGGATTAATTTCATGAAAATGTTTAGATAATGATGAAAAAAAGTCAGAAAAAGTTTTCGTTTTTTTACCTCCAAGATAACCACTCAAACATGTTTAATTATTCTAATGTATTAAAATAAACTGAAAATCTTTTGATATATATCCCTTACAAAAAAAAATTAAGTGATTAATAAACGGGACGGCCCGACCGGAGTGTTGAATGAGAAAACCGGTGTGAAACAGCGCCTGCAATTGTCAATGTTCATCCGGAGTACCATTACTTGAACATCACACAGAGACTCCAACAGAATGTCAATAACGTCATCAAATCGCAAGTGTGAGATGACCGTTGATATTAACTCCCCGTCCGTTCCAATCCAGTGTTTTGAAGACATCTTCTAATGTATTGGGTAAATAGTTTTGGAGAAATAATATCTCCTTGAATTGGTCTTGTACTCTTTTCTTGTACTTGGACGGTCATCGTTGCTGCTTTGTATAGTCATCTCAGCACTTTGATATATCTGCAGTTGACTAGGCATCTTTGCATGGATTCAAATATAGCCCAGGTTTCGATGGTGTCGAGGGCTTTCTCGTAGTTCACATACGCTAGGCAGAGAGGCTGGGTGTACTCCTCTGTTTTCTGAATAATTTGCCTTAATATGTATGTGGTCCACGGTTATGAAGCCCCTTCGAAACCCAGCCTGCTCCACGGGCTGGCAGTTATGTAATTTTTGGGCATGGCGATTTGTAATGACCTTCGAAAACAAATTGTACACATGACTCAAGAGTAATATTGGTCTGTAGTTCTTTAGTAGGCTTTTATATCCTTTGTTGAAGAACAGTATTAGCACTCTTCTGCTCCATGCCCCCTGTGTAGTGCCAGTATGAATGACGGAATTAAATGACTTTGAGAGCTCTACTAATATAGGAGTTCCTCCGACTTTTAGGAGCTGTATTGTAAGTAACTTCGTCTTCACCCGGAGCTTTGTTGTTGCTAAGTTGTTCTAGCGCCATCCCAATCTCACCCAGATTGATGTCAGGAAGCTCGTCTGTGTGGTGGCGTGTTAGTTTGGCACGCGGGTCACCCGCGCTGTTTGTGTTTCGGGTGGGCAGGTACGGTAGGTGTATAGTTCCTCATAGAATCTCTCGACTTCAGCGAGAATGTCTGTTTTTGTAACGGTGGTGCCTTGTGCTGTTTGCAGTTTGAACAGGTGATAATACGAACCCTTAGGCTTGGCGAAGACTTTTAAGCCTCTATTTCGAGCAATCACGCCCTCGACCGTTCGCGTATTCGCTCGGCAAATATCTCGTCGTACCAGCCTCTCTATTTGTCATTCTCATAAAATCCAGAGTCCCGCTGGTGAGCTTCAAGTTGCGTCCAGGTCTCTTCGGTCGAAAGTGATTATAATCCACCTTGCGGATAACGCGTACCAGGCTATTGTTGGCCTCGTCTATGTCCTGCATGGTTTCCAACATCGCGAACCGATTTCTGAGTTCCAATGGAAAGTTTTCACATACAGCCTCGACCTGGTGCAGAGTTAGCCTAAGGGATGACTTCACAAGACGAACCCGTTCTGTTTTAATCTATATATTCAGGGTGCCTATTACGAGTCGGTGATCGCTAATCCAAACTAATGTGTAGTGCACCTTTTCGTTCAATTCCGCGCCACCGAATGCCGACGGTAGACTCGTAGTTCTCTACCTGTGACATTAAGTCCTCTATTATAGGTTGTGTCCATAAAGTTGATCAATAAATAAAAAAATAAAATCGGTTAAGCCCAAGCTTTTTGTTTCGATCACATGTTTTTGTGTCAACTGTCGAGTGTAAACTTTCTTACGGGTATTGAGTATTGTAGTTAACACCTAACTAATATAATATAAAAAAATAATTTAACTTTTTAGGTTTGTTTAGGTACCTTACAGGTCAGAGCCACCATGGGGCTCTTGCCCCACCCTGCTCCATCATGGTACGTATGTATTACTCTACAGCCACATTATTAGGCACACGGTATCGAATAAAAAAACAAACACAAACAATCGTCTGTTTGACGTCATCAAATTGTGCTTCGTCGACGTCGTAACTTGATCCCCAGGTACGTAAGTACCTGTATATATACTGTAAAGTATAACTGCAGAATATTAACAAAAATATTAATGTAAAAATATTTAAAAAATTGGGTCTTATTACTGCTTACGGTATCATCACACGCAACAGACGTACGTGTTCCTACAGTTTCGCAGCCGGTTATTTGACAAGTATGTTCCATCTGGATTTCTTTTGTAATCTGAGGCCTTAATAGCCACACTCCCTTACTCGAGATGTTCATCGCGTTTTTCCACTTTCTACATTCCAGTATTCTCTTTGCGATGGAGAACATTCTAGCAGAATACACATTATGCTATTATAGCATAGCGAATAATTTAAATGTATTTACCATTGTGTACTGAAATGTATTTACAGTGCCATCCATGAATAAGTGAAACTAACTCGTAGATTCTATTAAAATAAAATAAGTTACTAAAAATTGCAAACCCTACCATCTATAATTGTTAATTGTTTTGATTTTTTCAATAAAAACTTACGTTTCAATATTTATGTTTCAATTTATTTTCTGGATTTCGAAATTGCAGGTTCAATAGCTAAAAATTTAAAAATAGTTTTAATATCTATCTAATAATCTAATCTTCTCATTCGAACCTTCATTGAAGAGCAGTGGCAGCGACATTAGCTGTGATGTCGTGTTAAAATTACTTCAATAATTACATAGGTACGCGCTAACAACACGAGCGCTTGATGCGAAGCGAGTGTGTGTGCATCGTGAGTGTGTGTCGTGGGGCTGGTGGCACGCGCTTGAATTGCCGCTTCTTTGACTCGTACTGAAAAACCGACAAAAAATGGATCGCCGGACAAGACGAGCAGCATGACGAGTAAGGCAGCCACACTATGTCTCTCACCCATTTCTCTCGCCCCTTATCGAGTGTGTGGCCGCGATACTAGAAGAAAGATTCATAATATCCCTTTTTTTACACGGGGAATGTTTTTTGCACCATACCCTCCGTGGTGGGGGAAACTAGAAAGGCGTGTGTGAGACTCCCGCCGAATTAGTCTACCCACCAAACCCCGCGGCGGCCTACCTCGGCAGTCGGGAGGAGCTCCAGGAACGCATTAGAGTCCCCCTTGCCGTACCTCAGGACTGAGGTGCATCCCGGGGTATCCAGAGTCACCCCCGGGGCAGGTCGCTGTTGCGCCTCTTACCCAATAAGAGTCGGAACACCGACCCGCCTTGGACTACACCCCCGGCCGTACCTAGGTGTCGCCGGTCTCGCGTCGCTTGCAGCGGTCACATCTCCCCTAGATGTGGCCACAACGGCCCTTATGCGAGGATTGGGGAGCTAGAGGCCTTTGCCACATCCCCTTTGTCGCCTCCTTTGTCGCAGAGCGGGATCGGGAAAGGGCCGATCCCGCTCAGTTATTATAACTTATTTTTAAGTTATCGTTAATAAAAGTGTTTATTGTATTTTAACATACATATAGTATAATACGTTAATATACTATACTATGTAGGTACACATTGTAGCATTGTACGTTAATAATAGTGTTTATTACATTTATTTGTAGTATTAAATATAAACATATATTAAAAATATACATATATTAGATATTTTCATAGTTGATGATAACTATTGTTTGTTTAGGTAAACACAGTATGATATTGACCATCCTTCTGCATCTAATGGAGCCTTTGAATGGATGGTGTCCGCAATAACTCGCGCTTTCCGTAGCTGGTTTTTGTGTTTTAAGCGATTTCCTAACTTTTGGCTTATAAATTATAAACTTCATTATTTATTTGAACTCCGTGTGTAGCTCCGCCTGTTATACCTATGCGCATTAAGTATTGTACTTAATTAAGGTCTTATGTATTTTATGCACCTAAGTATTTTTGCTAGACCGATCGCATGAAAATAATAGCAGAATATGAAATGAGGTTTGTTTAAATATTCGTGGCTGTGTTGCTACTCGAGCGTACAAGTAAAACTTCTACGAGAGCGTTTGAAAGCAAAAGTATTAGGTATGGAAGTTTCTATAATAGTTACATCTCGGAAGGGTCGGACGTCTCTGGGGGCAGAATCCGTACGGTTCTGCACTCCACTACAATTTCACTATAAGTAACTAACTAATTACTTACGGTTTAATGTAACAATTTCATTTATCCTCAATATTTTGATGTTTTTTTTATTATGGCTATAAAACATCAATAAGTATTCGTGATTAATTTAAATGATTACAACATTTAGAAACGCGGTAGCGTGCCAAGCCAAGTTCAAGCTAACAAAAGTGGCGAACAGCACCGTGTTTAAATTATACGAACCATTTGGAGCTACTTTTGACACCCTCATATTTCAAAAACTATTTCACATAGATATATCAGATTTTGCTCATATATTCACACTTGCAAACACATCTCCGATGGCTATTTAGATATTAACGTCTATATGTCCTCATTGTTATCACTGATACATCTAGGATCAAAATTATAACCCAGTTCCAGATGACACATAAACTTCAAAATCTGCTACCAGATAAAATAAATTAAATTAATTAATTAATACTAAATTTAGTAAAGGGCAGGCTTACGTTGGACTCTCCTAAGTTAAAATTTTAGACGGAGTACATCTTATCAATTTAAATCTAGATTAGATCAAGGCATCAGAATGTTCTATTGTAGAATAGAACCGCCTGCCTACGTTATCCCACCCTGACTTGGCCAAATTAAGTTTAAACAGAAAATGCACCAAAAATTCAGATCCGGTAATTCACTCGAATAGTTAGATACGAGAAAATATAGAAAATAAAACTAAAAAGACAATTATACACCGTAAACGTAGGAAAATACAGGTTAACAAAAATTATTCTGTATTAATTTTACTAGGAATAAATACCTACTAATAATTTATGTACAAAAAGCAATGATATCCCATCAAAAAATAATACATAAATGTGCAATGAGAGCCAAGTTCAATATTATGATATTATATGCCTTTCAGGTTCAGTTCAACGACAAAAGAAGTGAGATCTAAATGGGTGCCAAGTTCTAAAATTTATTTATAACAACATAAATATTATATAACAAATTGAAATTTTTTTTTCTTAAACTTATTGAAATATAATGAAGACGATAATAAATTTACATACTTATGAAGTCTTTCGACCATCATTAGGATTATGAGACATGTTCGGGTAGGCGTGGATTATCGGGTAAGAAGACAATATTTTAAAAAAATAACTGTTGCTATAATCATCATCATCATCATCAGCCTATCGCAGTCTACTACTGGACATAGGCCTCTCCAATTTCACGCCACTTAGTTCGATCTATAGCTTCCTGTGGACGTCCTACACTACGTTTGCCGAGACGCGGTCTCCACTCAAGAATTCGTTACCCCAACGGTTATCGGTTCTTCGGCAAATGTGGCCAGCCCACTGCCACTTCAGCTTGCTAATCCTGTGGGTTATGTCGATAACCTTGGTTCTTTGTCGGATCACCTCGTTTCTGATGCGACCCCTTGGAGAAACGCCGAGCCTAGTCCTCTCCATAGCACGCTGAGTGACTTTGAACTTATGGACCAGTCGAGCCGTAAGTATCCACGTTTCGGCTCCGTATGTCATCACGGGTAGGACGCACGCATTGAAGACTTTCATCTTTAGGCACTGTGGGACCGACGATGAGAAGACCTGACGAAGTTTCCAAAACGCTGCCCAACCCAGCTGGATTCTTCTGTTCACCTTGTCCTCAAAGCTGTTTCTACCCAACTGCAAAGTCTGTCCGAGGTATAAAATTTTTGAACAACTTCGAGAACGGCACCGTGTACCGCAACCGGTTCCGGTAATACATGTTTATTGAACATGACCTTAGTCTTGTTAAAGTTCATCCGTAGGCCGATTCGCCCAGACGAGTCAGCCAGGTCGTTCAGCATCTGTTGTAGGTTCTGCAGCGTCTCTGCCATGATGACGATGTCATGTGCTAATCGCAAGTGAGAGATGTATTCGCCATTGATGTTGATACCGCGTCCTTTCCAGTGCAGCGTCCTTAACAAGTCCTCCATTTCATTAGTGAACAATTTCGGGGATATAACGTTCCCTTGTCTCACTCCTCGATGCAATTGTATGCGTTTTGTATGCCGATCCTGAACTTGGACGGACATAGTGGCCGCTTTGTAGAGACATCTCAACACTTCGATGTATCTACTTGGCAATGCTGCAGGGACTCCAGAACAGACCAGATCTCGATCGAGTCAAAGGCCTTTTCATAGTCCACAAATATATACTCTTCGGTCGTCTGTATTATCTGCCACACTGTGTGGATGTGGTCTATGACACCATATCCGCTCCGAAACCCAGCTCCGGTGGTTGTTATACGTCGAGTCTTCGCGCAAGACGGTTCGTGATGACACTTATAGACGTAGCTCAGGAGGGAAATAAAAAAAACAGGACAGCCTCAAGGTAATACAAGTATATTACCTTGAGGCTAATGAGGTACGCTACTCTTTTCGAAACACTGGAAATTTCCACAACGTTGCTAGAAAGCGACTTGTTTACCAGAAACCCCACGCCACTTTGGGATCGTTGGTCTCCCTCGCGGAAGTACATCAGGTGGCCTGAGTCGAGGATTATGGTCTCCTCCCCCTCTCTTCGGACTTCACATAACCCTAAGATGTGCCACCTAATCTTCCCAAGTTCCTCCTCAAGTTGTACCAGATGCGAGTCTAGCCGTAACGTTTGTCCGTTAAATGTTGCCAGGGTCAGTCGTTTGTGATGGCCTCCCATAACCCGGTGATTCTTAGCACCCCCTGTCCCGCCGTAACCGTGGTCGCCACCTTGACCAGGAATAGCGGGATTACCGGGAACTGGGGGCCGTGGCTTCTGTTTCTTATTCATGATGGGATTTGCCCATAATCACCACGCTGGGCAGGCGGTTGGTGATCGTAGGGCGTAACTTGTTGCATCGGTGACGCTGCTGCCCATCACCGGCCTATTGTGTTTAGTTACGCTTTTTGGAATGGATATACCGCCATCGGTCGGTCGCCAGAGCCTCGTTTGTTATCCAGCAGGGTGCACCGCGCGCAAGTAAGGTTAGCTGGGAGCGAAAGATTATGCTTCGCCCCCTTTCACCTATGACCACTTCACTTATAATTTTTGGTATCATAATCATTACTTTCACAAATTAATTAGGGATTACTAAGGTTAGCAAGGATTAGAACTTATCGTCCACCGAGCACGTGGTGGCGTGCGCTCTGCACGACAGTACAACAGTAATTGTCCTTTATTACAAGATGGCCGCCTCACCAGTGCTCGGTGTTCGCTATGGACTTAGACATATGACATCTGACAGTGACGTTTGATATTGACATATTATAAAGTGACATCAGACGTATTGAAAGGCGGCTGCGCCGACACATACATATTCTACAAACAAATATCGTTACTATTGAACATCAGAAACTACACCAGGTAAATAACATAACAATTCGCAATGGGATACTGAAAGTGTATTAGGTATACCTATTTAAAATTCTGTGCCAAGTTCACATACCTTACCATTTTATCTCAGAGATACTTTTACATTTTGCCGTATGTTGTGCGTCACAATGCAACTCTCTCGATCAGAATGTAGTATAGAAATTCGTTTACAAGATAAAATTTTCCATTTGCCGTATAAAGGCCTACAGGTTGGTCCAACGTTCGGCGAGTCATCTCAGCCACTAAACACTTCATTGTTATAGGAACCGAATTTATGTAAAGTTATAATAAAGGTATTTTTTTAATTAGTATCTTACCTCGGATACGCATACTGGAAACTTAACAAAAAAATGCTACACAAAAAATCTCTAATTGCAATACAAATGGGAGAAATTTTATACTAACGTCTTTCATATCAAAATACAGGAATTAATCAAATTTTAACCATCATTTTACAGTAGGCAACATCGCTTTCATATTGTTAGGAAAAACTAAACTGTTTTATATTAATTACGGGGGAACAGTAATATTTTTAAGTAGTCTATGTATGTTTGTATATTTCATCGTAGCGCCTAAACATGTATGTTTGTAGTTTCCACCGTAGCGCCTAAACTACTGAACCAATTTTAAATTTATTAAAATCAATGTATTCGTAATAATGGGTGACATAGGATACATACATTTTATCAATATTCTTTTCTTAGTCGGTTACACTCCTTTCAGATTTTTTTCAGATATAGACTTGGATTTATCTAGAAAAAAACTCGATGAAATTAACAGAAAAATCATAGGTGCCATCAGAGAGTCTATAAGTTATTTAGAACGATTTTGTACCGCCTTTAGTTATACAGTCACTTTCTGCTATTGACATTAACATTATTGGCATAGAGCTTTACCAAACTTCGCACTTACCATTATCGGTAAAGACATTATTTCACCTTGTTGACATTCACGTGTCCATATAAGCGCTTATTATTTAGACTTTATCGATTTGACACTGTAATACGTTAATAACACTGCAATAAGTTCAAAATTATAATTTATAGTTTCCTTATATATTTATATTAAAAACTTAACTGCCTCGGTGGCGCACTGGAAGCGTATGCGATTGGTGTGCTTGAGGTCTCGGGTTCGAATCCCGAGTCGGGCCAAATGTTCGTATGACCTGCAAATATTTGTTTCGGAATATGCGCGTTTTTTTTTGTAAAATATGTATGTCTTTACAAAAAAAAAGTATTTGTATATGTATTTATTTATATCAATTGTCGAGTACCCACACACACCCACGCACTAACGCACGCACGCACGTATGTACCCGCATTCTGTATTTTTTTGGTTGTCAATTATATGGAAGACACTAATACCCACGAAACAGGGAATCTTAGTGTATATACAATGGTTAATTTTGATTTAAGGAAACTATAAATTATAATTATTAAGTTCGTGATTTGCGTGAATCGTGTACTTTCCATTCTTCACCTCTATCTTTGTGAACTTAAACAATATCAGAATTTCCATATTATATTATTGGTATTTTGTTAGTACATAATATTATTGTTGCTTATTTTTCATTAAAATTTCAGAACATCAACATGGAATAATTAGAAAAAATAACAAATTATTCAGAAATAGTCCTCAGGGACCAGATCCGGTACAAAGTAATCAAAATATAGAATACATTTTAATATATATATTCTAAGCAATGATGCGTAAAATGGCCCGTAGCTTAAGGAAAGGGCATCTTGAAAGTGCTTATTTGCATCAAGATGAGATTGAATGAGAAAAGATGAAGTATTGAAAGTAATCTCAAAAATGTTTCATTTCATTATGAACTAAGTAGTATGTATAGTATATGTATAGATCTATGAAATACATACTAAGCAATTGTCAATTCAAGTTAAGTAATAAATCAATTCTAAGGCCTAATTATTCTGTACCTCACAATAAGCCTTAATTATTATAACTTACTATAGGTATAATATCCGTACAAAGGTTCTCTGTACGAGATCGCCTTAAGCATTAAGACCGCTAGTTATACGATTTCATATGTATTATAACTCTTTTTTTATGTGTGTACAGTAAAGATAAGTAAAAAAAATTAACAAAATATATTTTAAAATTTATCTCAATATCCTACATGTATCGTATGACCGTTAATTTGTCTTATTCAAAACAACTTGTTGTTGTTTATGATATACAATAATAGAACTCAGAAAAAAAACAATTGCTTAATATCAAGCAAGCAACGTTTTCATCGTAAACCTATTGATAATATACCGAAGAAAATCAAAGGGTTTATTTTATATAAATAAATTTTGTTTGGCTTTGTAAAATGAGCTCGTTCAGCACATATTGAAAACAAATTTGGAAGTCTGATAAAAAGAGAAAGTAGATGTAAAGTTCACCCAAAGTTTACTCATGTCCGTGTGATTTTGACTTGCACGATCGTGTGATATATGTATCACTAGTTTATGCCCGCGGCTCCGCCCGCGTATGTGTCCGTTATCGCGGCAAATAGTAGCCTATGTGTTATTCTGATGTATCAGCTATATTACAGTAAANAAAAGTATTTGTATATGTATTTATTTATATCAATTGTCGAGTACCCACACACACCCACGCACTAACGCACGCACGCACGTATGTACCCGCATTCTGTATTTTTTTGGTTGTCAATTATATGGAAGACACTAATACCCACGAAACAGGGAATCTTAGTGTATATACAATGGTTAATTTTGATTTAAGGAAACTATAAATTATAATTATTAAGTTCGTGATTTGCGTGAATTGTCGTGTACTTTCCATTCTTCACCTCTATCTTTGTGAACTTAAACAATATCAGAATTTCCATATTATATTATTGGTATTTTGTTAGTACATAATATTATTGTTGCTTATTTTTCATTAAAATTTCAGAACATCAACATGGAATAATTAGAAAAAATAACAAATTATTCAGAAATAGTCCTCAGGGACCAGATCCGGTACAAAGTAATCAAAATATAGAAGACATTTTAATATATATATTCTAAGCAATGATGCGTAAAATGGCCCGTAGCTTAAGGAAAGGGCATCTTGAAAGTGCTTATTTGCATCAAGATGAGATTGAATGGGAAAAGATGAAGTATTGAAAGTAATCTCAAAAATGTTTCATTTCATTATGAACTAAGTAGTATGTATAGTATATGTATAGATCTATGAAATACATACTAAGCAATTGTCAATTCAAGTTAAGTAATAAATCAATTCTAAGGCCTAATTATTCTGTACCTCACAATAAGCCTTAATTATTATAACTTACTATAGGTATAATATCCGTACAAAGGTTCTCTGTACGAGATCGCCTTAAGCATTAAGACCGCTAGTTATACGATTTCATATGTATTATAACTCTTTTTTTATGTGTGTACAGTAAAGATAAGTAAAAAAAATTAACAAAATATATTTTAAAATTTATCTCAATATCCTACATGTATCGTATGACCGTTAATTTGTCTTATTCAAAACAACTTGTTGTTGTTTATGATATACAATAATAGAACTCAGAAAAAAAACAATTGCTTAATATCAAGCAAGCAACGTTTTCATCGTAAACCTATTGATAATATACCGAAGAAAATCAAAGGGTTTATTTTATATAAATAAATTTTGTTTGGCTTTGTAAAATGAGCTCGTTCAGCACATATTGAAAAAAAAATTGGAAGTCTGATAAAAAGAGAAAGTAGATGTAAAGTTCACCCAAAGTTTACTCATGTTTGTGTGATTTTGACTTGCACGATCGTGTGATATATGTATCACTAGTTTATGCCCGCGGCTCCGCCCGCGTATGTGTCCGTTATCGCGGCAAATAGTAGCCTATGTGTTATTCTGATGTATCAGCTATATTACAGTAAAGTTACATCCAAATCCGTTGAGTAGTTTTTACGTGAAAGAGTAACAAATATCCATCTATACAAACTTTCGCGTTTATAATATTAGTAGGATGTCCCATGTATATCATTAGTAACATGACACCATACGAAAACTTAATTCATAAAATTCAGGAGTTGCGACAACACTGCTCCATAAAGAGTACCCGTCATGTAGTTTTTGGCAAAAGATACGCCAATCACACAATGACATAATTAATGGGCACACCTAAGTTCTGCACTAGGGGTGGGGAGGGATTGGAGAGGAGAAATCTGGCTTTTATAACGAATGATTTTTATATAAACTCTTTTTAATCATAGAAAAGTTTTTTAAAATGTAACTTTGGAAGGTTTTCAGCGAAATGGTTTCAAATGTCTTTCGTGAAAGAATCGCCCATAGCGATATCGAATTATCTATGTGCCTACACTGAGCGTACAAAGTCAATTATTTTATCCATAATCGTATATCATCGTAGCTATATTTTTTTCTTTTGTTTTTAACTGTCTTTACAATTTGGCAGTGAAATAAGGCATTGCTAGTACAATTTGCCGTGATGTCTTCACCTTCGGGTAAAAAGATTCTGCTACTTGTATTAACTTTGTTATTCCAAATCTTTTAAAGTCTTTCTTTTTTCTGGGACATGGGTAAAACGAGTAGACGGATAGATCTCATGGTAAGCGAATACCTTCGCCCATGGGCACCCGCAATAACAGAGGCGACACAAATGTGTTAGTGACTTTTAGGGATGAAATTGCTATCGCGTAGGACGATGGCGGAAAGAGGCGGCAGAGATCACTTCAAACAATTGCTCGGAGCACTCCCCATAGTGAAAGCTTTAGAAGGTGCATAGTGAGGCCACATCTGTACGCGTTAGAGAGCGCTAGAGAGTCTAGCCTATTTGAAACATCTTGGCAATCGACGATTCGAGTTGCTCTACGTTGGAAGCAGTCCAGAGAGAGGCGCCCCAATGAGACCCAACCTGTGCTTTATAAAGCAGAAGGCTGTGGTCTCAAATAAAATGACCACGCCAGGCTTCTTCGAGCCCAATTTGGCCTTACCCTCCAAATGGCCATGAACCTGGACTTCACTCGATATGTCGACACCAATAATATTAATTATATAAAAAGTGCATAAATAAAAATTCGGTAACATTTATTTGGACGGTTTATTATAGTAGATAAGAAGATTAGGCATAATGTCACAAAGTAGCTTTGGTACAAGTCTATGAATATTATGAGTACTTAGTTGTACAAGGAGGAGCTAAGTCGCTTAATCGATTCTGATATAATATGATCGACTAACTTTGCTTTTAATAGATACTTGGGCATTTTTATTTTTCTCAACAGTTAGAAAACAATTCAAAAATACTAAAAAACACCCTTAGAAGTATTACCTACCGATTTTAACCTTTAAGTTTGAGTACTGATAGTCGTAAAAGTATATGATCTTTGCAACATACAAAGTGGCTCGACTACATTCAGTACCTAATGGAATTAAGGAAGCCTGGACCGGGGCGGCCACTGTTTGAGGTACTAAGAGCGGCTGCTAACGTGAGTTTATAACGGGCGTGCCGCACCATTTTTATTTCATAGGTAGTAGAGCCACGCTGATCTCAGCACGAACGGGCCGGCTCGACCGGGGCGGTACTACCCTCGCACAGAAGACCAACCTAAAATGACAGCTTTGATGCCGTCGTATTTCGTTAGTGAGAGCGAGACCGGTGGCCCATGATGCAGGGGTGACAGTTATCGGGGTAAGTGTGTGAGCAGTGGAATGCTCGGAGAGTCTTGTAGAGGGTGACAAAGTTCGAACCATCGGCCAGGGAGACCCGTAGAGACGGTTTTGCCGCTGGCCGCCCGCGACATAGAGAGGGGCCCAACCGCGGTTAGCCACCAAGCGTGAGAGCGAATGCGTGGACAGACCGATCCGCGTGGTTAGTTCTAGTAGATCCCAACCATGACTCAAGGAGAGCGTTGAAGTCCCCCAGAAACACCAGTTCAGCGGTCGGATACTGCTCCTGCGCTTTGTCCGCCGCCTGACTGAGATGTTCGAAGAGTCGAGTTGTTTCGGAGTCTCCAGAGTGGGATCGGTATAGGCATACGTAGATTCGGCTCATAGAGCCAATATCTACATGAAGCCAAAGGATGGAGAAGGATTGGTCCTCAAAGCAGCGTAATCGGCGACAACGAACATCCGCCATCATTTCTTAACTTTTATAGACAAAGGAATATGGATAGTAAAGATGCGCAACGAAACCCAGGGGGCAGGGGCAGGGAGGGGCAGCTGCCTCCCCCCTCGTTACGCCTAGAACATAGATAATGAAAGTGCCTGCAACTTAAGTGTTACAAGTACGTTACATGTCAAAATATGTTGAAAGAAAAAGATGGCATATTAAAAACCCCGATTTCCATAAAGATTTTTTATATCTAATCCACTTGTTTCTAAAGTTGCCAAAATAAATTACAATTGAAAAAATTATCGATCGAATTAAGTGGCGTGAAATTGGAGAGGCCTATGTCTAGCAGTGGATTGCGATAGGCCGATGATGATGATGATGAAAAAATTATAAAAGCTCCAGAAATTTGTTACCCCGAACTTATTACTGATAGTAATCCTCATAGCTCAATAAATTAAAACAAAATAATCAGTTTGAACATAAAACCTACTAAAGAATTTCTAAGCTTATGTGGCTGAAATGTTGCAACGGCTACCACAAAGAGGCGTAACCTATCTGTCTTAATGGACATTCGCTTTACTTCAACGTGGATCTCGAATTACCTATTACTTTCTTATTTTTTCGATTTATACTTACTAAGGCGCTCATAGCCCAGTTGCACTCGGTGATTAGAAACAATCATCGAGGGTAAGCAACGATGGCGCGGTCAGTACCTGGATGGGTGACCGCTGGTGGCATGTTACCATGAGCGTCTCCGTGATTCGGAGGTCACGTTAAGCAGTCGGTCCCGGTTCTTATCATACGATAACAGTCGTGAAGCTTAGTTGGAGGCCTTCGGGCGGCTTAAAAACATCCAACGGCAAGATTTACGTAGCCACAACGTATTCTTGCCAGTCCCCAACCCGCACTTGGCCAGCGTGGGGACGTATGGCCTTAACCCTCTCCTGAGAGGAGACCCGAGCCCAGCAGTGGGACATTATGGGTTGTTGTTGTTATACTTACTAAAAATGAAACTGAATGCTTTAAACTAAACATGAAATTTAAAAATTATTTTGCACTTTATTTGAAAATACACAGAATATAACTAGAATAGAATAGAACTGGATTGTGTATCTTAATGTTTATGTATGTGTATGTTTATACATTGTATTTGTATGTTACCAGTTATCTGTATAATTCAGGTATTCTATACAATACTTAGGCAATCTACAGAATACCTTAAGCCAATATACACTTTGATTCGGTAATTCATACAACTCCTAGAGTTTCAACCGATTTATCGGTAATGTTGTAAAAAAAATTGATTTTGGTCTGTATTTATTAATTTTGTATTTCTACTTACATACGTATAATATAACGACCAAAGGTAATGTGTTTCGTTTGTTTTTAATCAACTTTATTCAGAATCATCCAGGTTTAGGTTAGATTTGAGCACTGACTGTGTTGTTGTTGAATCATTTGGAATAGATGATTTTGAGTGGATTGCTTTTGACCTGTTCTCATAGATAGTTCTTTATCAGCTACGCATTAGACATTGTATAGAATACCTAGGCAAAGTATAAAATTAATAATCTTTCATAGATTACTTATTTAGTATACATTGCCTAGATATTGGATAAAATACCGGATTATACAGTATGCTGGTAACAAATATACTTCTAAATCTAGGTATTTATTATGTAGCAATGAAAAAACCAAATGTGCATGCATATTATTCCTAATCTAACTTTTCTTTTAGTAATTAAATTAATGTGGGTACTGCAAAAAATTTGTTTTTTTATAGCATCTTATCTATGTATAAAAATTTGTTTTTTTATAGCATCTTATCTATGTATCTCACTCGAAGATTTAGTGAAAGATAATACAATGAAAATTAAGCCTATCTGTGTGCAACTTGTGTGTGCAAGCTATCTTATGATAATACTATATTAAGTGTTTGAGTAGATATTATAAAGTTATAGAAATTAATTAGGATACTATTTGAAAAGTAAAACTTCTACGTTGGATACATTGACAGAGACTAGCCTTGTAATGAATTTTTAGTACAGTTTTAACGTATTTGCCGAAAAAGCGAAAAGTTGTTAGAACATCTTGTCATGTTTCGTGTTGCATAACAGTTCAAGTCACCTATATACGTATACACCAGCCGTTAGTATCAACAGCTCGTTTACGGTTAGGATTTCGTTCTGAAGAATGTTTTCGTATAAATAATAACAAGTATTTTCACTGTCAAATTGCGGTGCTTTTATTGAATTATCGCTCCCATAGGAGCAAGTGGGTAATTTACGCGTACATTACCGTTATATAATGGCATAAACGGATTTTCTCGCAGGTAAAGGCAAGAAGGAATTTGTCGCGACGATAGACGCGGGGCGGGCGAAGAGACAATCTCGGTGATGGCTCATTCACTGCTGCAACGAGCCGAGCAGAGAATTGAATTGGAAGCAAATGTGCCGTACGGATACTGCCGTCGAATATAAACTGAACTGCTCTCAAGTAAGCGGCTCTGATCGTGAAATAAAGAAAGCCTTAGATATAAATTTTCCACACGTCGACCGATTTAAACAGTATAATATATATGGCCATCGATCTTTTCAAAGATTCAATTATAACAATATGCGAATTAAATTAATGTATTATTATGTCACAGTGAACGACAGGCGGGGAAAAGGTACCAATGAAATGAGAGGAGGGTGACTTCGAGCTTGTCACTCGGTCTTGTCAAGCCGCTTAACTTGACTAGGCTTTATTACTTGACTAGATTTTATTATGAGATATTATTTCATGCACCCATTAAACGCTTAAAGGGTAATTAGAATAAATGAGTACGTAGAGGTTTCATAATCTTGAGTTCTTAAATGCAATGTTGCAAGTTGTGGTGTTAGCTGTAAACAAACCGTTTAAGATATCATAAAACGAAGACGAGCAATCATATAGAGATTTGATAAATACATATCTCTGTTTATATTTAACTTTAAACAAAATTTGTATTAAGAATATCTCGCCAGTCGTCGGATATCCATTTTTTATGACATAGAAGGCTAAGGAGTTGTGGGGTTGCGATGATGCAGTGCAACAATACAAATACAAATGTAATACAAAATAACAAGTCGCCACTCGAGCTCGCCGGTTAGTCCGCTCCAACCGTACGCAATGTACATTTATTGAAGAACACGCGAAGTATATCCGATATACCTAATTGAATTCTCTCTTAAAGTCTTATTGAATATGCCAGTATAGTAAAGTTAATACAGTGCCATAGACTAAAATAATAGTTAGTTAAATAAAGTAGTGACAAATATATATATATATATATATGACTAGCTACAGGAGTTGATAAGTCAACAGTTGGCAAGTGACAATCCCCGCTTAAGTTAGTTATGACCTTGAAGTGCCCTTCCTCCTTGGAATGAATAAGGTCGGAATGGAGCATTTGCTAACTTCAGTTCCAAAGGTAGAAAATAACGGTAGAATTGCTTAACATCGATCGAGGAGACGTGCCGAAACAAGGTTTTTCTCTGGTAAATCCTTTGATTACTCACTCCGTCCTAAATATTGAAATTTCAGAGATTTTATATTATTTATGCAAATTTTTACCCCTTCATGAAAGAAGAGTCTTTTTGTCAAAATTAAAGCTACTGAAAGTCAATGCCGAGTGTGTGGTCCCTAATTCATTGCATAAAGTTAGGAAGGCAAACGTAATTCACTTCTCTGCTGTATGCAGTTCATCCATTCCTTTATATTTCTAGTGGCAGATTGTTTCAGTAGGAACGTCCGCAGAGATTCTAACAGCGTACTTTAACAAACAGACTGTGTGCAAGACGAGGAAGCGATTGCGGGCTTGTTCATTTCCGTGCGTGCGGTCATGGCTATGGTACTATTTCCTCCCGCTGATAGTCCGTTTACGAGCGGGGATTCTGCATTTATATAAAGTAAGTAAATGGAGTAGGTATAATTCAAGCATTCTTGAATTTAAATTATTTGAGTACTTGAAAGAGCTTTCTTGAAAATGTTGTTTCTTTCACATATCCAGTGTGAAAAAATCTTATTAACACTTTGAAAAATTGTTACCTAAACAAAACAAATGTTATCTAATGTAAGCCCTACAAATGATATTTAAAAAAATGTCTGATGTGACTAGTTACTTTTACCAAGGGTGGGCCCTAGTTATGGTCAGCTTCGTTGTTAGTAAGGCTGAATTTTTATACCTAACTAAATGAATATGAGTATTAAGTTGTTAAAAGTTGATGTCAATAAGTCTCAAGACGACTTTTTCTATGTATAATTTAGTATTCCATTTTGCATTATATTCCATTAGTGAAAATAAAAAACAGGAAAGATAACACTGATTGATTAAAAAGTATATATATATAGTTAAGTATATCTATACTATAT
>PKRV01000252.1:228120-272765 GCA_003709505.1 Hyphantria cunea | reverse complement strand
ATATATATAGATCAGTGACGATAAATGATTACACCGTGGGGGTAATGCCGATCCAACAAATCCAAGTATAGATAAAATTGACTTTGTAGTACATATGTTAAAAATTTTGTAGCTTGGCTCAATATGACTTAACTATTTAATTTGTTGTGGTTTTTGCTCCGGGTAATCACGCATCCGTATAACTCAGGGCCGGATAATCGAGGTTCTCAATCGGTCAAATCAAATTCTCCTACTAATGACGTATAAGTTATAATGAAAAATATCTTAAAAAAATTACGAATATAGTATTCGTAACGATGAATATATAACAATAATATAGCTTCTGAATTACTGCTCTGTAGATAAAATAAGATAAGATAATTTATTTAAAACCAGATAACAAAAACTCAAAGTTGTGCATACAAAAAATAAAACTACAAATATTCGGAGCACAAGTGTAGCTGAACTCTGGCATCCATGTTAAGATTTAACTTGTGTTATGGGTACCAGTGCTCCCTCACAAGGTAATGACATTGTCTGCATAAAATATAACTCAAGAAAATCATTTAATTACAATTGAAGGCGTTACTTACAAATCGAAGGTAACATCTCAAACAAAATTAGAACTAAAAATTAAAATAATTTAAAATAAGAACATGTTAAAAATGTTAAGATGACCTAGAGAAATATTCTGATTCAAATTCAACAAAACCAAAGCATATAAAAAAAAAACCATTAAATCATGCTCATGATCAAAAATTTACTTTTACATAACAATCAAAGATAGTAAACATACGAGGTAAAATGTTATCGTAAGGTCTTAAGTATCTTACAAATGAGTTTGTATTTGGATGGGTGAACATTCAGCGACTTTGACACTCTCGCATTTTTATACACGTCATTAGACCAGGATTCATATGTATATATAGTGGAAATGCGTAGAGTTATGTTATCTTTCCTCTATAAATATATTACAATAAATAAACGGTATCATACTTTCTCTTCAAAAGTCAGATAAACATATATGTTTACGCAATTACTGTCAATGGTACGTAAAAATTTTCTTACTCCAGCTAAACAACATGAAGAATATTGGGTTTAAATTAAATATGATCTTGGTATTCTCAGAGAATACCTTCACATTTTTATGTTTTGAAGTCAAATAAAAATGAAAACAAATATTGTTGAGATATCCGAAATGTTTATTACAATCGACATAATAAATATTTCGGACAAATACCGTAGAGTACCGTATACTTCAAACTAAGCAGACCGTGTACTATGATAGTTAGAATGATTGGCAAAACTCTTACATACTTGTTTTTGTAAATAATTATTCAACCCATAAATACTGTTATAGTTAAAAAAATAAAATAAAATATTCCTTTTGAATTTGGAATTTTTCATTTTCATTCGATTGTTCATTGTGTTTTCTTATTTTTACGAATCCAAACCGAATAGCTGTGATTGCATTACTCAAAGTAAATATGGAGACATACAATTTTTAAAATCCTCCATACGCTTGTTATTAGTCAAATGTTTGTGTACCAGGCTATTGATACGTACAAGGAATTCTTATCTCTTAGAGAGACAAAAAGATCTGGCCGTCCACGTAGTATTGTTACGAAAAAGGCACTCGAAGGAGTAAGGGAAAGAATTCGAAGAAATCTTTTCCGAAAGCAAAAGATTTCCTCTCGTGAGATGAAGATAGAACCTAGAACCTTGTTGCGTATTTTAAAAGATGAATAAGGATTTGTAGCCTATAAGAGACGCACTGGTAATTTTTTAACTATTAATTTTAAAAAAGGAATAAGTTGGTAATCAAAACAACTACTTAAGCCGTACGACAAGGGAGGTTACAGTTTTTTTTTTGTTTATGGCTGAGAAATTTTTACAATTGAACAATATTTTAACCAAAAAAAATCATATTTATGTTGAAAACTCTAAAAAAGATTCCCAATTAATCAACAGAGTACAACGTGGGTATTATCCGAATTCAGAGATGGTTTGGTGGGTTGTTATCTATGAAGGAGTGACTGAGCCTTATTTTTGAGAAGGTATCAAAACATCGGCACCAATGTACCAAGATACAATTCTTGAGAAGGTAGTTAAGCCCCCTAATAATATCATATCAACAACCCATAACGTCCCATTGCTGGGCTCGGGTCTCCTCTCAGGAGAGGGTTAAGGCCATACGTCCCCACGCTGGCCAAGTGCGGGTTGGGGACTGGCAAGACAACGTTGTGGCTACGTAATCTTACCGTCGGATGTTTTCAAGCCGCCCAAAGGCCTCCAACTAAGCTTTACGACTGTTATCCTATGATAACAACCGGGACCGACTGCTTAACGTGACCTCCGAATCGCGGAGACGCTCAAGATAACATGCCACTAGCGGTCTCCCATCCAGGTATTGACCGCGCCGTCGTTGCTTACCCTCGGTGATTGTTTCTAAACACCGAGTGCAACTGGGCTATGAGCGCCTCGCCCTTAATAATACCATGTTCAATTTTCAAGAATGGTCCTTTCAGCAAGACTCGGCCCCGGGTCATTAAGCTCGATCCACTGACTCTTGGTTAGAAACGAACGTTCCGAACTTTACAATGGACAATGACTTATGGCCAGTTTTAGAAAGGTTTGTTCTAAACACTTGATAATTTGGAGTCCCTAAAACAGTCCATATGATTAGTAGTGAAGAATTCTCCCATAGAAAGAGTGCGTGCTGTTATTCTTAACTGGCCTCAACATTTAAAGGACTGTATTGCAGCCAGTACTGACCACTTAGAATAAATTTTATATATCTTTAATGGTTTTATATTAATGTAATAAACTAGCACACTGTAACAGTAATAAATTTTACGTAAATAAAAAAAGTTTTTTTACTTTGTAACAACATTAATGGCAAAACTAAATATAACTAAGTACATACATAGTATGCATAGAATATACCGTAACTTCGAAACAAATATTTGCAGATCTTACAAACACTTACACACTGACTTGATCTGAAACGGATATCGAACCCAAGACCACAAGTGCAGTATTCACATATTCAATTAGTTAAGTGTGAATATAAACTAAATTCAATAACTTATGATCAGTAAAGACTCCAATGTTTTTGGATTTCATTTACAACTAAGTACCTATGATTCGATTTAAGATACCTTAATGTTTGCCGAACACTTGGCGTGTTTGGGAACTCTGTGAACTGATGGCAATAAGCGAAATATTTTAAGATTTTGTTTGGTTTTTTCTTTTTGGATTGCGTAAATTTGACTATATCTCTGAATATCGCAATAAACTCAACTGGTTACCCGTTCGCCTTCGCCGGAATACTCACATTCTAACATTGTTGTACAATATTATCTTTAATTCCCACACTTCTCTATATCTAAAAGAACGTTTGGAGTTCTTATGTGGTTCACATTCAAGGTCGCTAAGATCGGGGAACTTGATTTTGAAAATCCTGAAGCGTACTACGACATCTATCCGCCGTGTAGTGCATATATGCGTGAATCTGATAGTGTAAGTATGTGTTCACTGTGAATTTGTTTTTATTCTAACTCTATTTGTTTTCTTTAATTCACTTAATTCGCAACTCCCTCCTTTCTTGTATATTTTATCCCTTATAGCACCCAGCGGTTGCCAGGAAGAGATCGCAGGCCGCGATAAGGCCGCCATTTACACAACTTTTTTGTTTGGTTTTTTTTCTATTGTAATTTTACAAACTGTAATTGTATCTTTGTGTCACTGTACAATTAAAAGTCACCTATCTATCTATATGTGTGTAGAGTAAAACGCTCCCATCAGTTATATTTTGCAAAATCAAGAGCACTATAGTTCCAACGCTGTTAGACAAAAGAGTTCTTACATATAATAAAGAATGTATTGTAAGGATCTAAAGCGGACATCGGAATGTTGAAAACCACCTCTTCTTTGTGAACGGCTCTCTTTTATTCACGGTACTATTCTGTCTTCCGCTTAAGCAATACCATTACCTTTCGCTCGATTGTGAAGTATTCGCTTTAATGAATCCACTTGAATCGAGAAATTTTCTACTCGTTCCCTATTTGCAAGGAAAGAGTGCGTTATGATTGTGAGCACAATAATGGCTGACAGGGTGGCCTACTTTCAACTGTTTGATGATTAGTGTGTCTACATTTAATGAGTTGATTTCCTTAAAATCATGTCTTGTTCCTTTTATAAAGCGCACATACTAATCAAAAAATCTATTTCAGGAAAAAGTTATCAGTTCGCAGTCTAAAAAGTTTTATTTTGTAGTTTACCCATTTTATATTGAGACCTCGGCTTATCGCACACGTCTAGCAAGGCCGATAGGCGCTTGACCCATATTACCGCACCATAGGGGATCATGGATCATAACACTACACAGTAGAGGCAGCGAAAGTTCTCCCGGGGACCCTCTAAATTAAGCAATAGGCTCTGTAGGGAGTCCGCCATACCCGAACTAGAGGGATCGTCCGCTCGAAATGTTCTACGTAGCTCCAGCGGCTGTCCCCTCGAATTCCCGTGGCTGTTTTATTTTGTAGAATTTACAGGGTAGGCTAGTTATGGAGAGCAGGGTTTAATACTTAAACGGCTTTTATTATATACATTGTCACAAGAAGCGCTTTCTCAACAAAAAAAGCATACATTTATTAAAACAAAAAAAAAACTGAAGCAACTGTTTAAACTACATAGACATTACTCTTTCTCCTACTATAATAATAGTATAGGTCTTGCCATTTACGCTCTTAAGCGCAGTTTTAATTAAGCTTTGCAATTCTTTATTTGTTAGTTTTAGGGTTAAGTTCAACATTTAAACGTTAAGTGAACTTTATTAACCAGAATTTAGGAAAGGAAAAGATTGTCAATTGGACTGTTTTTTTGTGTTTGTTATCTCAGTACTTTCGACAAGGTGAAACAATTTGGCTCATTCATTTTTTTATTTAAAAGCTGGTGCTTCCCGTGTGATCCCGTTTCAAGTTAGTTCAGTTCTTGTAGTCGGTTTTATTTAATTAATAAAGAAACTGGCTCAGGATTAGAACCCTTCATTTTATTTTATAAAACAGTGACTGCAAGCTTAAGTAATTTTGGAATTTTAGACGTAGAAAAACATATTTAACAAACCTATAAAAATCTATTTTAAAGAGCTGTTCCATAATGTCGGTTAGTATAGTACATTTTTATGGTTACAATGACATGAAATGCGGCTATATGGTGATAAAAAGTTAAAGAAACGTTACATCAGCTATTGTAAACTGCGCTGATCCAGTGCAGTACGAAACATGAGGGGAACTGGCACTGAGCCAGCTGCTTGCATCACACTGTAACAAAGGGTTTCATATCAGGAAATTGTTCCTAGAACAATAGTAGAAAATATAAGCCTGCTTGTTTTACAAGCTCGAATATCTCGTACTTGAAAATATTATTGGAGACATTGAATACTGTTCGCGATTATGTTACAACATAACATATACTATGTTTAATGGTTTATTTATTAACCATGAAGAGATGAATTGTTGCTCTAGTACTATTTTATTACTATTTCTTCTATTCTAATAAAGATCCACTTCCTCGATTAGACTCATATTAAAAAAGATTTCAGTATAGGTATGTTGTGTATTTTCTACTTACTTGATTTTCACAGTTATTCATATATTTTACTCCAGTTTATCAAAATGATATCGCAACGCTGGCAATGGGGGTACTCTTATTATTATTTTTTTGATGGAAAGTATGAGCAGTATCCAAGAGTAGGTCACCACACTCATTGCGTATGCACACAATGCAGCATAGTGTCCCACACTATGGCGGCCTATTGAAATACTTTTTGGACCTCCGTACCTTTTCTCGTACTCGAACCACGACAACACTTATCGTTGTCATTTATTAACACCAATATATTTCTGATAGACTTAACAATTGTAATAAATTAAAGGTTTCTTCCAAACTAGTATGTTCGTACGTAAGTGCACTTACTGGGTTGAAAATGTTTATCTATGCCTACTAACCAATAACAAACTAGTCATACTTTTGCTATATCATAGTAAATGCGAGCGGGTAGCAAAATCTACCTTTAAAGTGTAATATGAATCTATAATACTTTATTATAATTAAAACTAGCTCTCGACTCCGCCCGCGTGTTATCGTGATAAAAAATAGTCTGTCCTCCAAGTTCAAATCTATCTACTACAGTAGTAGTAGATAGATTTGAACTTGGAGGACAGACTATTTTTTAGTATAGTATAGTAGTAACTGGGGATAGTATATTTTACAAAAAGCCAAATCTAAGTGTTTACTGATGTTTCCTCATGTTTCCTCTCTTATACCAACTTGTACCAACAACAGATTCCAACACATAGCTTTTCATAATTACTGAAGTCAGTTAAAAACCGTCTTACATTAGTAACATTTAGAATAATATTATTCGGATTGCAAGAAAAAACCTCAAAAATTATGTGTAGATTAGTTAATTTGGATATAAAATGATGTAAAACAGAAATAGAATATCCCGAACTCCATTCGAAAAACAATAAATCTGATTGGTGTTAGCAAATCAAATAACTTCATTTTAAATACAAATTAAACAATGTCTGCTTTTTATTGCACTCCCACAATTACACAGGTGGTAGATTTGTATGTGGATAGTAATAATTATTTTATTTTAATAATAAAACGTGTTCCTCTGCATTGCTTGTTACCTAGAGTAAACAGTACGAAATAAGATTTTAAAAATACCGAACCCTTTTTTTAGAAAACGAAAAATATCACGTTGTTTGTAATAAAATCTAAATACCCCACAAAGACACAAATACAGTCTGGCGCTGCGTAGATATGTGTGTATCTTCTACCGCATTTACTACGGGGAGTACTCCTAAGGAATTGTTCGGACTTATGCCTGATGCCTGATTCTGCCATAGTCTTACATGACAGAAGATTCATCCTTATCATTTAAATGGCTGGAAGTCCAAAACTGTGCAGTTTTCCCGAAACTATCCACTTCGCACTTCAAAACTGAGGAATAAACTGTCGCCTGTGGTATTCATGGCCCAATACGACCTTCAAACCTTCAAGAAAATGCCGGCAATGCACTTGTGACGCCGCTGGTGTAGCGGGTGTCCACGGGTGGCGGTAGTAGCTTACCATCAGGCGATACCTCTGCTCGTTTGCGCCATATTTCCATAAAAAATACTTCTCACATGTATTTGTTTTCACTACTACTCTGTAATAAAGAGCACTCTAAATGGTAAATATTAACGATATCTTTTAAAATCTGTCTGTGATTATTAAAATGTTACATTGGCTTATAAGTAAATGGTCCCTTTTAAGACAGCTGCTACTATTTGGTTTGTAATTACCAAGCTAGTGACTAACCATTCTAGAAGAGTTGCATTGTAGAAACGTAAATAATAATGTTGTCGGAAGAGAATCGATGCAAAAAACCTGCTACTTGATTAAGGGGCTGATTAAAATAAAGGGATCCTACTATTGTTAAATACTTTTGACAAGTACTAGTATAATATTGAGGATTGAAGAGCATATAATTACTTGGAATTGAAGAACAACAAACTTTTGTTGGCTCAACAAAAACCTGGGCATTACCTCGAGTGGTGGGCTATTTGGATCAAATTTATCTTTTTAAATATTAGACATTAATAATGCAGTTAAGAACCTACCAGAGAAGTATGAAAAACTTCTTACGAATACATGTGTCCGTGCTTTATATGTAAATCCGCGTGGACATACATGGTGCAGTTTTGAGGCACTGCCTCTAACTCCAACTTCGAAATTTCCGCTTTCAATCAAAACTTTTGTGCACGTTAGCTGATGTACAGTAAGGATAGAATTGGTCTATGTAATACGCATACAAACAAATTGCAAAATAAGGTTTTCTGGAATAGTATACGAGTATCTGTTAAGGACTAAGCATTTGCTGTTCATCCATACACACTACCTAAAATACATAGACACAAAACTATTACTAAGACATCTTGGAAGTCTAGTCTGTAATTACAAGCTATAACTAAACACTATATCTTTCAACAATATCATTTAAATTTCAAGAAGTTCTCTATGAACTGAACAAAGCATATGAGATTTTAACAAACTAATTCCTTTAAAGTGATCTATCGACGATCTGATCTTTCTAGTACCATAAGGGTAAATTATTACAAAGAATCTTGTTCAGCGTCTTGTAGAAACCGATGTTTCTGTTTTTTTTTTCATTTCGGTAGTATGTTAGTTCAATTTCACTGTAGACTTGTGGAGAGGCTAAGACTGACAGTGGTCAGTCTTAGATGGGGGCCTGTAAAGCAATGATTACGAGTGCATAATCATTGCTTTACACGCCCTCATGTTATTGAATCAGCACTGCTCAGGCACCTATTGAAACGAAGACTTAGGTGTAAGTCTTCGTTCCAATAGGTGCCAGGTGGTATAAAGAGCACTATTTAAAAAAAAATATTATTAAGGTTTAAATGAAACAAAATGGGTATAAGTTACGTACAAGATATATATATATATATATCACAGATATCATTGTACGGGTAAAGGATCAGGAATAAATAACATCTTATCAATATCTCTGTATTGGTAAATATTTTGGTACAAACAAAGATATGCTGTACGAGATACTACGACGGCATTCGTTGCACTTGTAGCTGACAAATTATTTGAACAATTTATTGTCTCCGATTAAGACTACGTTTGACTGGCTGTTTGTAACCAAGAGTCGCATGTCACAAGCTTTTGTTTTATATTGCACATATCTTAAGAAGAAGAATAGGAACTGATATCATATAACTGGAATGCGGGTTACACTTAGTGTAAATACAAAAATGTATCAATACGTTTTATGTTGTATTCTTTATCTTCATGGGTATATATACCGATGAAGATAAAGTAACTGATTCTAGTATTTCATCATCTTCCTAGCCTTTATTATTCCCAAGATTTGGGGACGACTACTATTTGAACCGGTTTCAACTAATCATCAGTTTTTACATGAAGCGACTGGCATCTGACCTCCGCAATCCTGAGGGTGAACTGAATTCGACGGTTGAACTAGTTGTCAGTATATAATGAGGGCATTGAATTTCCAATAACAATTGCCATAGATGTTCAAGACAATTGGGACCAACGGCTTAACGTGTTCTCCGAGGCACGGGCGGGAATCACCGCCATCTTCCATACTCCGAGATACTGCGATGATGCGAGAAAAACGCTAACTGCTAGACCAACGAGACAGACAAATTGAAGAATAGCATATCTGTTTGAATATATTGATATTAAAAATATGCGTGTGAGGTAATTTGCTTGTTTATTTATTTTATTTTTTACGGCGCTTTAGTTACAGAATCGATCGTCATGCAACTTTGCATATACATTGCAAGTGCTGGAATTCTATTCACCTTTCCGAACTTCATGCTACGAAAAAAGTGAATTTATATTTTATTTTGATTTAAGATTTGATAATACGTTTAACTTTTGGAGAGAAAAATAAATCCACATTACGAAATAAAACACTCAAAGAAACATCCACTTTTGTCTCACGCTCTGTTAATAAGTTATTTACAGTATAATGTGAAATAATAAAAATTACACGTACTTAAATTCTTTATAATCATCACATTCTGTGACAACTCATTTAATTTTTAATCCTTTTTGTACCCGCACTTTCCACAGTTTGAATATTACGTATGAACTGAAAGGAAGACCTAGGTACTATAGAAGTATTATATTTATTCCTTAAACTTTGAATAAAGTGATATCAACTCTTACGCTTTTTAGGAACTGTTTCCAGTCTTTGTCAAATTGACTTAATTACTTTTATTATTGTAATAGTCGTAAGTTAAGTACAGATTTTGAGCTTAATCTGGGCGCCTGCAGATTACTTCGTTAACGATCGTATTAATGACTTTGCTATTTCAAAATTAACTTTTATTACAGCTACTTTTGTTATGTCTTTATTCTTTTTTATAGTTACAGACTGTTTTCATCATCATATAAATTTATCATTTTTAAAATGGTATTACAGTAGTAGTCTGAGTTTAAAATATAATTTTTTAACAGGTTAAATAAGAGAATGTCAACACTCGTGGCAATGAGTTGGCTATCTTGGCCGCTTTACCATGAATACAAATTTTTTTAAAACTAATCTTATAGTTTTACGGTTTCAGATATACAAAATATAATATTAATTGATTCTGTAAAAGTAAAACTTGAATGCCCTTTACTCGAAATTGATTGTAATGCTTTATACATCATATCTTCATTAAAATCTGTACACAACTGGCGAAGATTTCATATAAGATGTAGAAAAACATAATTGAGTCAAATTGAGAACAAATTTCTAAATAAAGTTTAAAGTTGGAAAGTCGTATATTATTTATTATTTTATATATTTATTATTTTATTATTTAGTAGTATATTTTTNACTTAAAAGTAACACCTGAGACGGTATATATAAAAGTTATAGAACTTAGGCATAAGAGATATCACTTTGAATTTATTTTGTTATTATCTCACAAATCGTAGCCAAAGAATTAAAGTCGACCATCACATTCAGTGAAGAGGTGAATCTAATTCATGACGTACCACAAGGAAGTGTACTTGGCCCCACCCTCTTTCTTATTTAAATTAATAGCCATATAATAACAGCAATATGCCAACTGTCTGTAGCTGACTGCGAGATTTTCGTGTATGCAGACGACATGCACGCTCTTGTGATCAGCGCAGAGACGTGGTACTCTGCCCATCGCGCGGCTGAAAAAGCTCTGGCAAAATCATGAACTGGCTCTCATCCAAATCGCTCACCCTTAATGTGTCTGAAAGTCACTATATCAGATTGAGTTGGCATAAACATATCGAGGTGACAGTGCCGCGAGTTCGTAAAGCAATGGTACCAATAAAGAAATTAAGATAGGTGACTGATGGCGCACTATTAAAAACGGCTTACTTTGCCCTAGCTCAGTTCCTCCTTACGCTTTGCATATCTTTTTTTATATTCATTTATCGTTTACAAAAAAAAATACAATGTCTTACATAAAAATAGCAACTAAAAACCACCAAGATTTATTTTTGTGCTATTAATCTAGATATAACAAATATGAAAGTTACAGAGTAGACCAATCAATGACAACATATCCACAAAACATAGGAAAATAAAAAATCTTACACTTACTGCTATATCATACATATAAAATCACATATATAAAAAAATATTGGTTTAATTTGTTTTTAATGTTTTTCTTTGTTAAACATAAATCTGAGGGTAGGTTATTAATAAGTCGAGGAACATATAGGCAGTAGTCCGCTCGCCATACGTATAATTGGCTCGCTGTGTGTGAAGCCGGTTCTCGGAAACAGCCTGAGTGCGCACAGGATGCTCAATAATTTGGCTTAAGGAATTGTTATAAAATTGCTTGGGGTGGTACATTTAAAACTTATATTCTTCACCTTAAAAGGGCACCAAGAGCTGTTTTGAAGGTAATGCTTTACAAACCTCACCGCTATCCAACTACTCAGCTATTTAAAGACGTATCTATTATCAGTGACCGACAACTCTGCGCACTTGACAAAATTTACGTGTGTATTCTAAATTAAGTCAAACTATCAGCAAAGCCTGCAATATATATCCGTTGTCCATGACTAAACATAAAAGTGTAGTTAATAGCTATCTCCAACAGGTGACTTACGATGAGACTGAGAAAAAAATATCTAAGGAATCTTCATAGATTATGTGTATTAAACGACAAAATAGTTCACTATATGTTTATGATTTTGTATGGCTTTTTGTTAATAAAGTATTTATTTATTATTTAACTATCTTATGTAAGTATAAAATTTGTTTCAAACTTATAGGGCTGCTTTGAATATACTCGGTTTTGGTACACATTTAAACACACCTGTGGTGACTTCCACATACGGCGCAACAACATAATGTATGACAGCGCCATCGACCGAAGAAACACGAAAACACTACGGAGTAACGAAAACAACTGAGAAACTATCAATCCTAAACCGCGCAATAGAAGTTCTCGCGCCGATCAACGGATATACAACTTCCCAACATCAGCCGTTGGGCAGTGGCTCACCAGGCATGATCACCACTCCTGGCTGGATTTATTGTATTCACGGATACTTAAAACAATTTTTTTCTTAAGTGCTGACATGATTCAACTCTTTTTTTTTTATAAAACAGTATATGACTTTTTATTAAACCTATCGTTAAGCATAAGTTGCTGAGACAATAACATTTCGTACGGTGATACGTCGATTGTCTCAGTAAAATAAAACTAATCTAGATTGTAATAAGTAAGCAGTCTTTCTTTATATCCCAAGTCGTTTTTATTATTAAGCTGAATTGAATTTGGAGGTCTGTGTTTTTACGCTGGATCACAGACCTAATCGCTTTTATGATTGTAGAATCCAACTTATTTCTTTTATTTAATTTGGCAATAGTGACGTTCAGTTTCTGTTCAGTTCAGTTTTAAAATTGCAAATTGTTTTAACTTAAGGATTCAAAAAATTGCAAACATAAATTGTCCCTTTTTGCATCCTTGCTCAAAAGGTAAGAAAGAACGCATGCTTAATGTGTATCTTGTAGAATAAGTATAATTTCGTATCAAACGCAAAGTTTGTCGTAAATATGTACATAGGTCACGAAAAATAAACTGTTTCTAGGTAGACCCATTCAATACAAACCCACAGCTTCATCAACTTAATACGGTTTTCCAATAACATTTATACGCGGGTATGTAATAACAAAATGAAATGGAAATCAGAAACATACTGACCTCTTTGAAGGGGATTGGAACCAATTTGCTCAATGGAAAGATCGTGGAAGGTCACGCAGACGATGTAGCGATATGTATGTAGCTGTCATCGACCCTGTACGTAATGTGAGGGGTTGATATGTTATACTCAAGTCGGAGTTGCCATAACTAATTGATATTGAACTCTGGGGTTCTTAGATAATGCTGTATCGTTCTCTTATGACGTAAAAAAATTTTAGATTTAAAAATTGTGAAAAAACTTTGTATGTTAGGAATGTATGTTTTAACCTGTTTTAGGTTTTAGATTGATACCTAAAGGATAAATACAGACAGGATAGGTCATTGAAAGTTTTATTTTTAATATATTTTTGAAGGATTTTAAACATGAAATATAAAGTAGAACTGTTTAGAAGAAAGTCATAATGTAAGTCTATACGTCTAGCACTTTTTAGATGAAGAATAATAATTATTATAATAACATTTTATCGCGCTTAGAAAATTTAAACGAAAGTCGAATACACCATGATAAACATGTAAGCACTCCAATCGAATGTTGCAAAAAAGATACAAATAATTTGTTTTTACATTTTTCAGCTAAAATTTTTTGTCATAAATTGGTTTAGACAAAATTTGCAAATCGTCCATAAAAGTTTTGCGCATCCGATCTAAAAGTTAAAAAAATAATTTCTTTAAAAAGTGCATGCCTTAACAAACTACTAGTGTACTTGGCACTTTTTGAACAATTCAGTACAATTTGTTATTTACTAAGATTTAGATAAAATATGATTTGAAAATCGTGTAGGTAATGTAGGTTATGACTCATTGGGAAAATATTAGGTATTATTGTTGAATGGAACTTTGTATTTATTGGACTTCTTATACTCCTCTTCCTCAAGGACGAGGAAGACATAAAACATCTATACGTTAATTAAACAAAAATTCTTACTTACTACCCAAAGGCCGACTGGAAGATAATGCCTATGATATTAAGTCCGCTTTATGCAATCTAGTTGCAGGAAATTTAAATAAACAAATAATAAATGGTAATGTTATCGTTTTTCAGCTAGGTGACATAGTACATTTGGTCCTTTGACATCGTTGGCCGTTAACAAAATACTAGGTACCATAGAATATACATTGACCACTCATGTGCTAAGGTCTGATAAAATATATGTCTTCATAATTTATGTTTCAAAACTTCAGGCGAAAAGTTTCTATCGATTTTTCTTTTGCTCAAGCTTTCGAAGACTAAAGTTTTCCAAATTTTATCATAAAAATGCCAATATGGCTACGACCTAACTTTGAACCTAAACCAATGTCCTCTCGTGAGAGGGCATTGGTTTGGGTTTAACATTAAACTGACTGAGCTCATAAAATTTAAAAAAGCAATCGAAGTTTATATGGCTTTCATTGAATATTTAGATCAAACATGATCCAATGGTTATGTTTTTAACTAAAAAAAGAAGATATTCTCCTGGTAAAATAATTGAAGCAATAGCCAAACATGTACAGTATCGTTTAAAAAAAACATTGAACAACAACAGCTTTTCAATCTATTCAACAAAATTAAAATGCCAATATGGTAAGAATATAAGTTTTTTTAAGTATGAGCTTTACCTAATGCTTAATCAGTGTGCATACTGTTTTGAAAAAAAATCAACCTACGAAGCCTATTCTTACGATTTTGCTACCTTTTAATGCATAGTCGGATACTACATAGAAAGAGGACCTAGCCAGAACTTGCCAGATTATTTCTGTCAGTTGTGATATATAAGAATGTTCGCCGTAATAAATGGTGACGTAAAGATTTAGCACGTTCGTGTTACTCGTTCGGGTTCAGAAATGAAACTGGAACTAATAGTATAATGACAATATTGTCAGTAGATAATTTCAAGAAACATTGAGGATCATGTGCATTTTTTATGTTCCTTTTGCGTAAATCGTAGAATAGAGAAGAATTGATTGAATTTCTCACGATTCAAATCTAATTACAAAAACCCCGTATTCCTATCAAATCGTTAGCCTTTAAATGGTGGAACTGATAAATTTCTGCATTTTTTATTTAATTACTGAAGTATGAATTCTCGAAGTGAAATTTTGTAATTGGACCGTCAGAAAGCGGTGGGTTATTTTTCTCGGTCAGATTAATCAGAATTTTAAAAGTTGCGTAGGTTTTTAGATCTTCTGCAAATAAGTGAGTCAACATTAATCTGAGTAAGGCTGAGCTTGTGATGAAATATGACTAATATTGATTTGAAATTTATATTTTAAATCATTATTGGAAATATCATTCAGTAGCACACATATAGAAGAAGTAATAATAATATAAGTAATATTAAAAAAAAAAACGACTGCGTCAATACCTGCCATATTTATTAAATTAATTGAAGAACTGAAAAAATAGAAAGAACTGAAAAGATTTTTATTTTGTTTTTTTAATACTTACTAAACTACTGCTAATTAGAAATTTACTTACTCTATGTACAAAATGTATTCACCACCAAAATCGATAATTTAGTCTAGTCCATTTTCAGAGTACGTCTAAATTTTTTATTGAATAATTAGCAAGCGATCGAAGAGATTACCGATTACTATCATCCATTGTCACCCGCAACACCAGCAGCGTCACACACGCATTGCTGGCCTTTTAAGAAAGTGTACGCTCTTATCTTGGGGGTTAAAAAAATATAATAATAGAAAATAGAAAAAAATACGTAACTTATTTAAGTTTCTTTTGAGAGAGGCAAGCTCAGGTAGGGCCATGGGAGTAACTATTATCGCAGGATTGACAAAGTAATATTTAGTAGAAGATCCCATAGCTTTAAAGTAATCTTTATAACTAAATCTCTGTTTATTACATCATGTAGTTAAGGTAATTTAAACTAAAAATATTAAACATAAAAACTGTCTTCTTTTTGTTATATAAAGGGACATTAAAATCTATGACTGCAAGTATAGGTAAGGATATCACTAGAGACGTTGAGTGATGCCCTTGTACAACGAGATTACCCCAGAGGACGGTTACAGGTTTATCTATTGAAATATTTTATTTTCTCTTAGATACTTACATACTTATTTATAGAGTAATGATGGGATCGCGTTTGTTTCATGATCCGTACCATTTCAAATAATCTTGGGTATGAGACATGTTGCCGCTCGGCTGGTCCCAGAAGACATTCCTCCAAAAACTTAATCGCATGTGTGCCGCCAACATTAATGAAACACATAGTAACCTAGTGACAAGACGTGAGTTTATGAGTTTGACTTCCAAATTAGTCGACAAGCTTCGGAGTAGCGCCTTCTAACTGAACCGAAAAAACCACGCCTAAGTCGATCAAAAGTCAAAGTCATGTTGACTGTTTTCCTTTACCTCGCGGTGTTGTGCACTCGGGTATCTTGTCAGAATGTCAAGCGGTAAATAAAGAATATTATTCGAGCGTTAAGCGGCATTTGAAAGAGCAAATTGCAAAAAAAAAACAAACGAAAGAGGCCAAATGTTTGGAATGAATTTTTTTGGATTTTGCACCACGATAATGTTTTCTCATTGTGAACGAATTTTTGATTAAACGCTCATCAAATACCATCGAGCAACCATCATATACCGGCTTTGCTGACTTTTTTTTCCTTTACTTAAATTACCACTTCGAGTCAACTGTTTTCAATTGGTAGAATATAAAACCTAGAATCCGTAGCGCGAACTAAACTCAATTCCGAAAACAGCGTTCAAAAATGTTTTGATAATTGAATTATTCGTTGGCGTAAGTATATCGTTTCTGAAGGAGCATACTTTGAAGATGGTAAAATAATTTTAGATGAATGACTGTATTATTGATCTTTTCTCGTACTTTCTTGACAGAGTAATACATACACAAAACTATAATTATATAGGCAAGCCACAATTAACAGTGCCAATTTGTAAGGAATCTATTGCATTTCGGGCAAAGACCTTTAATGAATTACGACTGGGTGCTATTCTAATTTCCTAGGGATGAGAGGACATATTCCATTAGTTATGATGTTAGAAACAAAAATTTTCGTTACTTGACGTTTGTAGTCTTGACAAATAATAAATTCCCTCATAATTTTATTCATAAACTTAACAATAAAAACGGCAATCTTAACTTACATTCAGCATTTAGGGCAGTCTTTGTATATGTGTACGCATGCATAATATGAATTATTTTATAGAACAGTAACTTCCCAGAGGCTATCTTAAAGAAGCAATCAAGGATAATATAAATTCAACAAATACCGCCGCTGTATTCAGAGAGTTGTTTTATTGAAAAATGAGGGGCGACAAGGAAAACAGTCTCTAGAAATTGAATCTTGTTTTACTTCTTTGTGCTGTACGTTCGTAGTTATTGTTTAATACAGCATAGGAACTAACCAAACACAAAATATGAATGGTATGTTCGGATTGAATAATTAGCAAGATTTTATTTTACAGTGCAGTATCTATATTTCACTTTATTTAATTTTGGTTGTTTTTGGTGGTCTAGGTTGTATTTGATGTACTGTTATATTTATAATTTTGCCTCGGTTTTTAGAACACATAACGTCTTTTGTTATAAAGACAATACTCCTATAATCCAATTTTAATATTACAGTAGTACCAAAGGTATTTAAAATCGACAGCGAATTGAAACAGTGCTAGTTTTATTATTATTTCATTTCTCCCGTCTCTTTGATGCTCACCGTCAGTAATAACTTAAATGTTTCTTGTCTCAGATCTTGGAGAGAATCACGACTGTGAATTGAACTTAACCACATGTCCCTCAAAGAGTCTTAGACTGCGTTAGATTCAAAAAATTATTTTAAAGGTCCATAGTTATAATAAACTCCCCTTCCTTCTTGCTTCCCCTTCATTTCCCCTTGAGAGCTTCAAGAGGTAAGATGTCAAATGAAATTTTCCTGAAATATGTCTGTTATTTTAAAAATGACATTTAATTTGCATGTAAAAAAGGTACAAACAAGAGCTAAAAATCATTTTCGATGTTGGCAAAACTGAAGGAAGGCAGATTACGGCAAATTATATTTACAAAAAGCCAACAAGGATATTAAAATTATGCCATAATGTTTATTTAGGCTGTTTTCTACTAATTAACAAAGTACAGAATGACCTCTACCTCTCTACGGAAAGGATTGTAGTGATACAGGTAAGCGATCTTGATACAAGATTATGTAGCTAGTTTTCTATAGTTTTGGCAATTGCTGAATATTGAATACACATTCAATATTGATATAGACAAAGGTGTTGAGTTAACAATTTGCTAGGCATGTAGAGCTTGAATGACTCTCAATCGAAACCTGTGAGCTATTCTCAGAAGTGTTCGATGGAGACATCATTTATAAAAAAAACGAAAACATCACTGACAACAACAGTAGTTACACCGAAGTACCGATATATTTCAATAAAATAAAAACTGTTTTATACCGTTCGTTATTTTGGTTTTAATTTTATCACTTTTACTTACTCAGACCAACAATATCCTTTGGGTATTGTTACCTTTGTAAAAATACCATTATACGATTGTTCAGTTAAATGTAAGGGTTAAAACCTCTTTATCTCGTTATCGTTGCGATAACGAGATAAAGAGGTTTTGGAATGTGTGGTACGAGAATATTAGTTTGTGCTTATTGATCTAAGTTTGTGTCTGCCCAATAACTTTTTAAATAAAATTTGACACTATTTAAATAATATTTTGTAAATCCTTTTAAAAGTATTATTTCCATCAGGTGACCCCGTCTTTTTGTTTGTCTCTTACTACTTTCACTTTAACCTATCGCCGTCCACTGTTGAACGAAGGCCTCCCACCAAAGAGCACCAACCCATCCAGTGCCAGCCATTTTCTTCGATTTTTTATTTACTTACTCTTGTGTCACTTCTATTTTTAACATTTACTAATGAACGAAATAAAAATATTGAGTGCAATTTTTATGGAATAGAGTGAAAACGAGCAGATGTACCGCCTAATGGTAAACGATTAACGCCACCCATGGACACCCACAACACCAGAGGCGTCACAGGGAATTGGGGGATTGGGAGGGGTATGGGCCTCGGGTATCCTCACTCATTCGGTGAAACACAACGCAAGTGCTGTTTCGAACCGGATCTCTGTGAGGTAGTATCACTCCGGTCTAGCCTGCCTACTCGTGCCGGAGCGTCGCTCTCCCACGGTAAACACACACACAATTACACACTAATATCTTTTCTATGGCAATGCATTAAACAATTAATCAAATTCCCAATATACCGGATACCTTCAGCAATTTGTGATTTAGTTTTTGTGTCAGTAATTTATCTTATTTGAACGATTTTTTCTATGTTATTCAGGACGTAGAACTATTAGGAAAACTGCAAAGGGGCAGAATGACAAAAATGTATACTGCGCTGTCCAACCTGTGTCACTCAAGATTTCCCTTCATACCCTTTACTTTGGAGCATCTTACCGGAAACCCGCAAATCATCTTGGGCAGGTCTTTTTGTATTTTATTGGTGAAATTGCGTAAACATTTATTTTTCATTAAAACATTTAACTAAACTTGACATTTTATGATTCGTCCCTTTTCCGTTTAGGTGATGCTCTTCATTTTATAGTTAAGTTTCTAATTAATATATAACCATAAGACAGTGCCTACCACAATAAACGTCAAGAATGCTTGAAAACCAAGTACCTAAATAAGAATCCAATTAACAATAAAAAGTGGTTTACTGGCTCTTTAAATGTACGTATTTACTCCTTAAGTTTTAATTGTCATCACAATAGTGTTTATTTTTGTAGTGAAAATTTGCAAAGTTCAAGCGAAGACATTGAAGCTAATAATGAAATGTATGAGCACCTTTAATGGAAAGAGTAATTAGATAACATTAGTTTTTAAATCGTCAAGAAAAATTACTTATATGTACACGCACTAACTAGTTAGCAAATATAATTTTTCTCTTACTAGCGACTCGCCCCCACTTGGCATGCTGTAATGTAATGTACGCTAGCTGACCCAAGCAACTTCGTCTGCGTCTCTTTTCAATCATGCTCGGCTCCTATTAGTCTAAGCGTGGTGTTAACTATTTTATCTTAGACAAGCTACCAAACACATAAAAAAATTAAAATTGGTTAAATTTTAGAGATCATCATGGGCAATACGTGACACGAGATGGAGAATTATATAATATTTATATCTATGTACATATAAACTTTCGTGTTTAACCATTCTCTGTGTTGATGAAAACTACATTAAAATTCCCTACGTTGTTTGCATATCTAAGTGTACAAAAAAGGAATGCGTCTTCATTTTATACCATGTAAAGAAGTACTTAAATGTATTTATTAGAAAGAATATAATACAATCCTTCAACTTATTACCTACCTACAGAGAATCCATTGCAGCCTTGTACGGTATTGCTGCGGATAACTTCTATAATTGTAGGAGACGGACAATGACAGGGACGGTAGCCGGGTGTGTAGCTTATTCCTATCACGTACAGATTATATGAGACATCGTCAATTCAACCGCAAATGGTGAACTTCGTCCACATATTGGTGGAACATGGTTGTTTCTATTCCTGGAAATTTGTCCAATCAAGACCAAGTTGATGAAAAGTTTATTTTGCTCTGGCAGCCGACGTGACTATTATCTATATACCTTTTTCCAGACTGGTAGAGATTATTTTATCAATGCTATATTTATAGAAATACAAAGTAAATCTAAACAAATTACCAAGCTTTAAATTGGTATTGATTTATGAATTCAATGGGTCAAGTTAAAGCACATTTACTCAAAGATCCATCTGTAGTATAGTCATCTTAGTAATTATTTATTATCACTGACGTACCGAAACATTAATAAGATACGACGATTGATATTTGTACGTGTTTGTAATGCAGACTCCTTTCTTAGATGAGACATAACTGCCAGTATTTTTTTTATTTTTCATGTATGTATGTTTTTAATGTTCTACATTAATCACGAATTTACATACACTACAGGTTGGATTTATTTCAAATAATGTCCACCTCCAAGGCTTAAAAATACATAATATTTTTATTTATCTAAATAAATAAATAGTTTAACATGAAATCAGTTTGCCGTAATTATATAAATTCGGTTTTAATCCAAAATGAGTTTAGATATTTTCATCACTAGCGAGCAAATCTTAAATCTCGACCCTCCAATCTTGATTTTGAAATATCTACTCCTGTGATAACTAGTAGATGATTTACATAATAAGTATGTTTACAATAGAACATATACGGATACGTGTTATTCGGAGTGAATAATTCGAGATATGTCGAAATTGGTAAGCAATAGAGTGTGTCCGTGCGGCCGTTCCAGCGGAAATAGGCCGGATACCGAACAGTGTGTGACCAACGTGGCCCGCCACCGACACGAGTGCTTAATCAGTTCCTGTGCTTGCAACCCCGGATACACATCACGTAAAAATGTTCATTATTACGGCGCTTTCCTGATAATTAATGTATATGTAATTAATACAGTGCGCTTCTTACTGTTCTTTGATAACTGTCTGTTGCCGGATATAAGGTAAAGGGAAATAACCAATCTTAGTCATTAGAATGTCAACTCAGTCTTTAATGTTTGAGGTTTATTACTTCGTTGAAAATTTTAGTTGACAGTTTACAATTTAATAATATTTAATTTAGGTATTGATTGTTTTACAATTATATAAAAATATTGGTAATGTTAAAAATGTAAATGTAAATGTAAAAAAAGTCAGTTTATTTTAAAATGACAATGAGAAAATAAGTATTTAAGAATTCGAATGATCACAATCTTTCACAGATACGTTCTGCATGAGAGTGAGACGTGTCTCTTTATATAGCTATTTTGCGCTATTTTGAGGGTTACATTCTTTTCTCGTGCATTGCGTAAAGGACATGACAATGGTTTTGATGTTGATAAGACAAATTGAAAACTGCGCAAGGCAACGTAGTGGAGTATAAAATAAAAAGGGGTGTGATGTATCTCACACGTTAATCTCTAAGTGATACGCTCCCATATTTGAAAAAGGTTTTGAAGTTTTCGCAAAATATTAAATAGCAAGTTAAATTATTCGTTTACGTGTATTACTTTATATTACCTAAGTACTATAATTTAATTTCTTAATTCACATCACGTTTCAATCACTTTTACAGTATACATATGTAGTATATACTAGTACCTCTCCCATTGCACATCATTCTGATCGAATTTGATCATTAATAAAATATCACTTGAATAATAAATAACATATTAAATTATAAGTATAAAAGAAATTGACTTCTTTAACAAAGTAACAATAAAAGAGCTTTAATATGTTTGAGTATTTATTCGATTATAAAAAAAAAATCTCAATATTTATTCGATTAAGGCGCTCATAGCCCAGTTGCACTTGGTGATTAGAAACAATCACCGAGGGTAAGCAACGATGGCGCGGTCAGTACCTGGATGGGTGACCGCTATTGGCATGATTCCATGAGCGTCTCCGTGATTCGGAGGTCACGTTAAGCAGTCGGTCCCGGTTGTTATCATACGATAACAGTCGTGAAGCTTAGTTGGAGGCTTTCGGGCGGCTTAAAAACATCCAACGGCAAGATTTACGTAGCCACAACGTATTCTTGCCAGTTCCCAACCCGCACTTGGCCAGCGTGGGGATGTATGGCCTTAACCCTCTCCTGAGTGGAGACCCGAGCCCAGCAGTGGGACATTATGGGTTGTTGTTGTATATACTAGTACATATCTTGATATGAAATTTACTATACTATTTTTATACAGGTTTTGACCATATATTCGTAGTCTGTTGATGGATTAATGATCATTGTAGGCAGCAAACGCATGATAATCAAATAGAACAACCTAGGTATTGAAAATTGATAGCCACAAAATAAATACTATTTCTTTTTTCATGAAACTGATTAAGCTACATGAGATTTTTTTATTTCCCACGTTAAAAAATGCTTCGTGGGCGAAAATTTAGCACTGCAGACGAAGCCGTTGAAGAATTTCGGCAAGACACGTGTTTTAAACGTTTTGAAAGCTTGTTCACTCAAATGCATTCAAGATAATTTAGATTAGTGCATTAGTAAGCTAAGGTAAGTGAATTCGGATTGGAGGGGGATATTTTGAAAAGCTGTAAATCAGTTTACCCACGTATAATTAATTAATGTAAATTTCTATATATTTATAGTGTTATATATTTGTCATATTTGTTGATAAACCTATACTTACAATGCTTACAATGTATTTTTTTGGTATTTTAGTTAAGTACGAAAGCTTTGTGCGCATACTTGGCCAAATTTCTACACCACCCTAAGGTTGATTGGTAGAGAATGCACTGCTCATTAAATTCGTTGATGTACAGAAGTGAATAAAGCTATAAATAAATAAATAAATAAAAGTACGGAGTTTTATTGCTCTTGTTTATCCCGAGGGTGTCGTAAGAGCCGAGTGAGGGAAGAAACTGCGAAGAACTAGAGTACTAACCTGCCTCGCCTGCGTAATATATCTGCCTCTATCATCTAATATCTATCAATCGCCTTGAGCGATAAGACCGCCAATTTTTATACATACTTTGTAACTGATGTTTTTGTGCTATTTTACTTGGTCTATACAATAAAGATAAAGAAATAAAAATATAGGTGGATTTAAACCTGAAATCTAAGGCTACCTCCTTTTTAAGACACATAAATGATAATGATATTTTATTTATTTTTGTAAGTAAATTACTTGTGCAACTTGGTTGTGAATATTTTACCAAGACATGATTATAAGTCGATCTGAAATTGTCAGACTTACCGACATGCAACCGGTCATCATTTATAGTGAACTCTAGATGCTTATTACACATATTTAATATTTGATTTAATTTTTAAGAATTCATTGCTTAATAATTTCACCTTTCTACATTAAATGTTGAAAGTTACAGGATAAGTTACCGTGGGAAAACCATGCTTCGGCATGAATGGGTCGCCTCGACCGGTGTGATATCACGGCCTCACAGAAAACCAGTGTAAAACAGCGTTTGAGCTATGTTTCACCGAGTGAGTGCGGATACCGCAGGCTTATACACCAACTCCATCCCCTTCAAATCCCCCTCCTCATCCCCCAAAGACCGGCAACGCACTTGTGACGCCTCTGCTGCGGGTGTCTATGGCGGCGATAATCGCTTGCCATCAGGCGATATGCCTGCTCGTTTGCCCGCTAGTCCATAAAAAAATATTTTAAATATTAATTCGAATAGAGGCCTCAGCTCAATTTACGGTATGCGACCCTGACCTTTAAGAAATTTAGTCACCCATAATCGCAATTCATCCGTATAAGAAATATCCGTTTCTTTATGTTACCTTTCCTTCTTACGTACATCTTTAATGCACAGTGCTCAGATTTTTCAAAGACTTGTCCATTCACATGAGTGGATCTAAATTGTACTCGAAAAAAATGGGTGTTTAAAATGTCTCTACCTAACCTTTTAAAGTTACAATATACTTCATATTTAAATATGTATTCCTATTTCCATTAGTCACGGCATCACGCGTCAAGAACTGGATCGCTTTCGATAATGTAAGTATAGTATAGCTAATTTATTTAGAAAGACTAGGTTGTAAAACATTAAAAGTAAGTAATCATTAAGTAAGGTAGGAGGACCCATGAATCAATGGTTAATGTTACAAAAATCTGGAAAATTTATTCCTTTTGAACTTGACACTGATAAAGTTATGGAGATTAATTAGTAATAAATATAATACGTGGGTTATATGTGTGGTGGTATAATAATACCTATAATAAATAACTACAATAAATTAATACATCTTTTCGATTTTTCAATGAACGACTTTTACATACACAACTATAGGTTGGATAAGATACGTTTGCAAATATGAACGCATACATTCACAACCTATGGGCGGATACCAAGTGCGGGCTTCGCATTCCCGTCCCGGTAAATCAGACGACCATCGAATTATTTATGCCTCGCTTCTGACTTCGTTTGCCGGTAATGACATACGTTGTCGCCCGATAATCATTTTTATTTTACTTATATTTTCATGGAAACACATTCAAAATTAATCTTGTAACTTTTTCACTGTGTGGACACTTCAAAATAGATTAAATATCTTTTTTTAACTTTTAATATAACACAGTTAAAACAAACCTACGCAGACAAATTAAAGAAGCAGATTGACAAAAGTAGCATATTGATGAAGACACATACAAAAAATAGTTCTCTTTTTAGAAAAAGTTATCTTTTTAACTACGATGTGCTAATTTCTACCAACCCTACTATATTTAGAATAGGCAAACTCGCCCGTTTTCATCTTGTCCAAATATATTTCAAATATCATCCAAAACTTCTTTTGATATTCGTATATAATACGTGAGTGTGATAGAAAATTACTACTTATGATTAATTAATATATCGGTGAATTATGGGCGATTTCTTTTCATATCGGTATAATAACTTTCTTGTTTTCCAGCTAGCGATAAGGCTTATTACAATTAATAGAAAAATCGAGATTCATATAATATTCATTCTGGTTTGCACATACTTCAATTACCTGTGATAATTCATATGTTACCCCAGGAAGTTCCCAACTGTTTTGTAATATCGGAAGATCACATAGTAATCTCGATGCTGTGTATCACCACCTCGAGACTAAAAAGCCAGCCTTGCTCTTTTTGACCGAGACGCAGATATCGTCTCCAGCGGACAGATCCTACCTCACTTACCATGATACGGTCTTAAACATTCCTTCATCTCTAAGACTGGTGTGTGCATATGCACACAAATGTCCGAGACGATACCAGCTCTCGTCACCTCAGCAATCTTGAAGGTAGGTAGTAACCTCTCCTTCTAATGGCTCCGTGTAGACAGAGAGACTTCGTACTGCAGCAGATCCCCTCTGCAGAGATCATCGTACTTGACGATTTTAACGCCAATCACACCGACTGGCTCAGTTTCAGTAAAATGGATCATGTGGGGAGATCTGATCTGATCTGTTCACGACTTCGTTCTGACATGTGGCCTCACACAACTGGTTACCACGTTCATGCGAGCTCCAGACGTAAAGGGCCAGAATTCTTCACTGTTGGACCTCCTGCTGACTTCTCATCCGGACGGTTATCACGTAACTGTAAACACCCCACATGGCTTAGACCATTGCCTTATCCGGAGAAAAGTGCCTCTTTTATAATCACCGCGATCGTGAGTTGCAGGCAGCCGTCAGTTATAGCACTACAAGTCTGGATGGAAGGGATGAGATGCCGTTCCTTCTTTTTGATGGAGTGGACCTACACTTGGAAAAAGTTGTGCTTCTCACCTAAAAGTTCTAATACCACTGTTGATTTCGTTGCTGATGTTGGCTGCAGAGCATGGAGTTTTTCATCCTATTTTCTGTGGTTACAAGTTAATCCAGGTTCGGTCCATTTTCTAAAAAAGTTTTCCGCAGGAAAAAGCCTAGGCTGACGCAGTGGCGGTGGCGCGATCAAATTACTAGCGCTCTGGAAAGGGAGTACAACTTAGCCTCCAGGTCCTTCATAAGTAACATTGCAAGAGTGAAGTTGGAGCACATTGCTAGGGTTGACGAGAGGCTTGAGCTTCTTTCTTCGGGAACTCGGGCATTCTCGTCTCTTGCTAAGGCTATCGAAGGGAATTTCTGTAAGCCATCGCTTTTAATCTGGGAAGTCCATTTGCTGATAATGAAATCACAAGAGACGTAAACCGTAAAACGTAAACTGAAATTGTGGTTTGGATCCTCAGGGACGAAGTTAAGAGATTTTGTTAAATGCAGCATGAAGTCGAAGCTTTCAGAGAGGACACTAGTTTTAATGAGGGGACGATTTGAGAACCCGCCTGTCACTTCGTTGGCAAAGCGGACTCTAAGCCGAGAGATCAGTAAGAGTGTGCGACTCGACCTCCGATGCTCCAACACTCTCTTTATTGAAAGAGCAATCAAGCAGAATCGGTGTCAAAAGTGTTCGTACAATCTCTTGGAAGAAGCCCTTTGACGAAGTTGACCACAGCAAGTGGAGAAGTCGTTGATTCCAAGCCGGCCGTCCGTTCCGAAGTAGAAAGCTTCTATAGCAGTTTGTGCGCTTTGCATGCCTCTCGAAGTGATCCTGAAAAGAAGGATCCTAGAGCCACATTAACACGCCACTACACCGAAGATCTGCCAGAAGTCAGCATTGATCATCCAAATCGAGATGGCTCTTAGGCCGCTGAAAAATGGAAAAGCCCTTGGAGAGGACGGTGTTATTACAGAGCTGCTGAAGGCTGGAGGTAAACTCGTACTGAGGGCGCTTTTTCATCGTCGACCCTACAATTCCTAAAGACGAAAGTCTTCAATAATTGCGTGATAACATATAGAGTTGAAACGTGGACCCTTACGGCACGGCAGGCCCATAAGCTTGCAGTCGCTCAGCGGCTATGGAGAAGGCTCTGCTCGGCGTTTTTCTAAGCGATTGCATCAGAATCAAGGTGATCCGACAAAGAACCAGGGTCATCGACATAACCCACAGGCTTAGCAAGGTGAAGTGGCAATGGACTGGCCATTTTTACGTAGAAATGGTTACCGTCGGTGAAAACGTACTCGTTTATGTCCAGCAGTGAACTGCTATAGGCGGATGATGACGATGATCCTTTTTACCTTTGCACATAGGAAATAATCCGTTGGCCTATGACGCAAAGGAGAAAACCAATCTTTGGCAAAACACTTTATGTCCAACTCGACTTTGGATGACGGGGAACAAGAGACTCCTCCCATACCGCAGGGCTGGATATCCAATTCTACCAACGCTTAGTACATTTAGCACTATTACCCCTTGATATCTATAAGTCGAGTGGCCTAAGAGTAACAACTATAAACTCCTACGGTATCTAGATCATTATCTGCTTATTGACTAGCAGTACAGCTTCCGTAAAGGTCAATCAGCCAGTGATCTTCTAGTATACCTGACACGTCGCTGGGCACAGGCGATGGAGACTAAGGGGGAAAAAGGCTTTAGAGGGCAGTTAGTTTGTACATTGCGAAAGTCTTCGATAGGGTCTGGCACAAAGTGTTTCTTTCGAAGCCCCCTTCTTATGGGCTGCCCGAGAAATTATGCGAATGGGTCACTAGCTTTTTTACAGACAGAAGCATAACGGTCACAGTCGACCGTGAATGCTCTAACTCCATATCTGTGAATGCTAGTGTGCTATCGCCCACTTTGTTTCTCCTTCATATCAATGACATTCTGCAAATAGCCGCATTCATTGCTATGCGACTGATAGTATGGGCGATGCTCTCTACACCGGCAGCGTTAATATCTCGCCGGAAAATTCATTGAAAGTCAAAACAAACTTGTATCTGAAATTGAACCCTCTTTTGAAAAGGTATCAGATTGGGGTAGACTTAATCTAGTCCATTTTAACCAACACACAAATTTGTTAGTCTTATCGTAGATGTATCGTTATGTTCTAATAGTTATTTTTTGCATTAAATTCTTTAATTGTTTATTAACACTTATTTCTTTGTTTCGACACTTAGTATTAGTTAGTGTCAACTTCGAGGTCGTTTCCTTCCTCCACCCAATTATTATTACGCTGTTTGCAGTTAAACTCAAAAGACGGAGTAAATAATTTATCAGATTATACAAGTGAAAAACTTTTAATCTATTGATCTTTGAACAAACTTCGGAGTTCAGACGTTGTGTATTTACGCACTTTAGTGTACATACAAAGGTAGAAGTATAAAGTTATAGTCTGTGTATAGTTTCTGTTGAATCTGTATAGTAGGTATACAGTGTCAATCTTTCCACTTTGCTGTTAGTAGAATCAAGTTTCGGTACTGGAGTTTTACGCGTAGGATCACAGAACTGAAGGAAATAGCCTCTGGCGAGGACGCCCTGTTAAAAAGATCGAGGCTCATCATCCCTCTGTAATTACATACTTATACCAACGTAATGAAATGTATATAGATATTACAGTTTTGGGGATTCTAGAGAATACAAATAAATAAGGTAAACATTACGGATATAATAAATCATTCGAAATAGATTTTATATTGTTATTACCAGACTATGGCAATTACGGAATATATTCGGATAAGATTATTAACTTGTAGGACGACCTGTTATAAAAATTCTCCTAGTAGTCCTATATTAATTTGTTTTTCTTTTTATTGACAGCCTGCCGAAGTGACTCTACTCAGCCAGATGGAAAGCTTGAGTGGTATCGAATACTAACTATGAAAGTAGACAGTGCACTATGGAGTACAAGGCTATGGCGGCCTAGCTAGATGTTTTTTCATGACCCGCTTAAAGGATCCGGTATCATGGCGGGAGGGAAACATGTGCGCTAGTATTGAGTTTAAATTTTTGTTTGCCCGGCACTGGAAGAAAGAACCAAACAGTTTAGTTCGAGAGCGTTTTTCTACGATTCTGAGGCGGTGACTTCCAAGTCCAAGCATGTGTTTTCCACTGGAGGAAAGGAGAAGGTGGGGCCACTTGGAAGAGATCTTCAGTTACATACTCATATAATGTATAGTGCTTTTGCTCGGCTATATTTATCACAGAAATGCAATAGTTTGCGTTAATTATGTTAAAATATCTTCATTGCTTTTTTCTTCATGTTTATAAAGTTATTTGAAAATATTTATTAATAATTTTACATGAATAACCTATTACATATTATAATTCATTGATTGTACGAATGGTTTAATAGGTTAATCTAGTATTCATGCCAATATCAAATTCATTTAACTTTTTACTGTCAATATTTGTCTGGTTTTCTCTAATAAAATATTTTAGTATAAATGAATTTTCATCCATACTCAATAAGTACGTGTAAATAGTGCAGTTAAATTAGGGCATCATATTATTTAAATATTATCTATACTTGTATACGGTATTTTATGTAACAAAGAGCAAAGAAAATGTAAAACACATTTTGATGGTTAAAATGAGAAATATGAGACTGTTACTGCAAAATGTAAATAATGTTAACGACATGAAATAGCATCACAGATGTCGCCAACGGTACTCAATGTATAGGATTTCAATTCTGAACGTGTCGAGACGTAATGAGGATGAGATAAATAATAATTAAACCGATGAGATAACAGCTATAGTCTAGACACGTATTTACGCATCCAGTTTTATAAGAAGGGTATGTTGAAATAAATTGGACGAATATGAAATTAGTTTACTAGGTATGGGAAGAATTTAAAAAATCAGGTGTGGAAAGTTTATGTTTCTTTCAGTAGGTAATAATAGCTTTGCTGGCAAGGTTTCAGATCAGAGGTCGGGCTCTGGGCCCAGTGCACGGGTAATTATGCTAGCATGCACTGAATAATACAGTGGTCTATTATATGTAATTCTATATTTTACCGGCAACAGGTACTCATCGAGAGTGATATGTTGGGTGAAATATTCAATTATCAATATAATGTGTTTTGTGACAGACTAGAAGTGATATGCAGACAGTGCAGATGGTACAGATCTAGAGGATTATTGTATAAAAAAAGATTGGCCGCCAAGATTTTTCCAATTAAAAGTTTAGTAAGAGTCTTCAACGCGTATGTGTTCTCAGAATTGGGACTAAAAGCTATTTTCATCTGAGAATTACTAATATTAGGCAGTGGTAAGCCACTGCCTAATATTAGTGATGCTTGTTTGATCTATTTTAATATGTACAAAAGGTAATTTTAAAAATTTTGCTTCAGATAAATTTGAAAAGTATTGTCCTGCTAAATATTATCAGTGATAATGTTCCCCTGGCTGATTTAAGCCAGTCTCTATGGAGACCAGTCAAATAGATAGGAGATTTTAGAGTGTTCAAGTGCGTGCGTAAACACAGGTGTACTCTCTGTTCCCTCACTCTAAGAATCCGATGGATCTGGGGAGAGATCAGGTGTAGTAGTATAACATGCTCTCCAAGGCACAGGGGCTAAGACCCCAACATTCAAACTTTGAGCTGTAATTAAGCATCTCTATAAACAGAAAAACTCCATTAGAGGCTATAATAATAGACATTATCAGTATCAGAGTGGCAAATGGTTGTTTGAAACGTATATGTTTTACACTTTGGAAAAGTAGTATAAAACTCATTGTCAACCATCTACGATATACGATAGAGCGGTGATAATGCTATACAACCCTCTTAACCTAAGTACTGTATAAATTCATTTGTAATGTAATTTATAGAGATATGTTTTAACGGATTTTTTTCCAGAACTACATCATAAAACTTTATTATACGTTTTGATTGTGTAGCGGTACATTTGCAAAATGAAGCGGAAATAATAAAATGTAAGGAAGGTAATAAATTCATGATCCCTATAATTCCACTTTTTGGATCATAAACTTCAGTATATCAATGGACTACAGTTTATCTGTAATAGCAGTATACTATACTACTCACAAATGTTATCCAACTATTAATTATTTTTCGTCAAACCGCAAAGAAAATAATATATATAACTTGAAGTACTCAATTAGATCTGTTTGTTTCTTTCGCTTTTGCTAAAGTCCATTCAGTTACACCCAAAAACTAAGTACAGTATTACTTCTATGTTTTTTCTTATTAAAGAAATTCTGTAAGTTATAACGAGAAATGAGATTAAGAACTAATAATAACTAAAAAGATAGATTAATACAATTAAATTACATTTACGGAGATTTGAGCATATTATTTCTGACTCATTCAAAAAATACGTTACGGAAACACCGTTTCAGACACGGATAAATTTCTATTGACGATTACACTACATTACTAAAATTAATCACTAATCGACGATTAATAAATTGATTTACAGTCATTTGTTTATTCAACTCGTAGCTTCTCGTGATTCAATTAAGCGAAGTGCTGACAAAATTTATGTCGTAATCGGAGTCCTCTTCGCTTTTCGTATTAATTGGACGTCACTGGAGACGGTTTAACGATAACTTGTTTCACTGTGTTAAGTATGATAATAATATTTTAGACACTATACTTTCACAAGTCCCATACTTCGAGAACGTATAGTAAATACAAGAGATTGCATGGTGATCAAATGAAGACTGTAAATTCATTATTTTTTAATTTAATTGTTCTTTTATTTTATGGACCAATTTTATAGTACATGTACCTGTTTACTTCAATATAAACTATTTTTTTTTTTAATTATGCAACAAATGGTTCGTTTCACGTATCACTACAATATACAAAAGAAAACTACATAAAGTAAGTAACAGTGAGGTTCCTTTTTTTTTAAATTAGTTAATAGTTTCAATTTCAATTGTTAATGAGCGCGCCAAAAAATTTCTTGAAAATTTCCTAAATATCTAAAAAACATATATATATTTCGCATTTATTATATTCGCATATATATTAATAATGAATGAAATAAATGTATAAATAATTGTAACAAAGAGTTCGTTGCATTAGTCATTATAATATACTCATACAATACGCACTAAAAGTAGTTATAGTAGTCTTAGTTCATAATTTCAATTGTTAGTCTTGAATATAATAAAGGTAGCATCTCATAATTGCTTACCAAGCAAGAAATTTAATCTAAAAGTAAGTATTCTCTTTGATTTTTGTTAAGCCGCTGTCTGAGACGCCTCTGTGTGACGTACTCGTGCTCGAATGAATTGCAGGTTGAAATAACAAAAGTAAAGAGATGCTTTGAGAAGATGCACCTTCAAGCTATTTCTGGTACCGTTTGAACTTACCGAGTCCATGTATTATCACTTCATTATTATTCAATTTACTACTATAATGCTATCCTGAATATTAACACTATAAGGCGTTATCCCCTAATCATTTTGACTAGCCTCTTAGTCTAGTGGTTAATGACCCTAACTCCTATTTCTACTCATAACAAATGATTATGTGATGTACACGACGTTTTGTCTGTGTATACAGGTTGAAATTTCGTAATGCCCCCTGAAGCACTCTTAATATTGTAGGTAGAAAATTTTGCTCAAAGAAAACATTCCTTAATTTTTGAAAAAGAAGAAAACAGCATTCAAAGATTTCTAAAAATTCACATGCCACACTCGGGAATCGAACCGATTAAAATCTGTAAAAATTACACCCTGTACTTTTATTGCATCGCTCGCTGTGGTGAAGTATAAGCATGAAATCTCTCTAACAAACTTGATAAATCAAATGAGAGGAAAACCATGAAGTATAGTAAACTAACTAATTAGTTGCTTGAAATGGTACACAAACCTTTAATAACGTGTATAATGTTCCACCCTGCATAATGTATTTGAAAATATTTTTGTTTACCATAGTAAATGTTCTGTCTTATTTGGAATCAAATAGTTTAATGTGAGTTGTGTAAGGCTTATATTTTTATTTGCATTTTATTGTTTAATTCTTTTTAAAACCAGTATGAATTAATGACATTTCCTTCAGTCCAAAAAATTAAATGTTCATGAAATGTTAATAAAATGATGCGAATATCGAACAAATTACATGCAAAATGTCAGGCACTAGCAAAATATAAATCACATAGTGCAATAAATAAACTTTTATCAGAATTTGCCCTCCGGGATTGCGAATTTACGAGTTTTTTAAAGCTTTGCGCTCCCTCATCAGAGGTGTTCTTGCGGAAAAAGTCTGTTGTTGTATATCATTTAATAGTTTGGGCAGTAAATATATCTACAGTACAAGGCATGTATTGTGCTCAATAATTTCAAGTAAATATCTATTTGCGTTCAGCTGTCGATGCATTTGCTGAAATCGTTGAATTGAAAGTTACGTTTGTTGTTGTGTAATGAATATACACTTCATTTATGAGTAACCGTAAAAGAAATTTACGAAAATTATTAATTGAATAAATTACTTCGCAATGTTTTCAGAAACTTCTTTTTTATGGAATAGGGGGTAAATCAGAGACGTATCGCCCGATGCTGTGCGACCACCGCCACCCATAGACACCCGCAACACCAGAGGCGTCACAACTGTATTGCCGGATTTTGAAGGATAGGGAGGAGGATGGTTGGGAAGGGAATGGATCTCCGGTATCCTCACTCACTCGGTAAAACTCAGCGCAAGTGCAGTTTTACATCGGTTTTCTGTGAGACGTGGTATCACTCCGGTCGGGCCAGCCCATCTGTGTCGAAGTGTGGCTCTCCCACGGTAAAACTATTATAAAGGTGGAAATTGAACTAAGAATATCATATTATTTTCATCAGCCTATTATCGTTCATTGCTCAACTATGGCCTTCCACATAGAACTTTTATAAATTTATTTGTAGTTATGTTTGATGTTGTATTGAAAGTATTGCTAGCAAAACTGAACCACTATAAAATCGAAAAAAGCGCCTTACATAGTTTTTTACATACTTACGATAATACTTAAACTATAGTGTTTCTCTTTATAAACATAAGCTTTTCTTAACTTACTCTGAAAATACCAAAATATATTTTATATACAAGCAAAAGACGCGATAAATTCAGTCCCGATTCGAAAGAAATCACGCATATTATTCGACATCCATAAATAGATAAATCGGTGGTATAAGGCGATGTTATCATAGTAATGCTGTCAACAAACTGTTCTGGGCGTGCTATCGCCACACGCATCTGTGTCGGCCAATCGTGTAGATTTATAGAGGCGAACAAAGACTATAAAACTTACTTTATTATTCCATCAAATGTGCCGCTGACTCATACGCCTTTCAGATTTCTAATATACATAAGGTATCATATTTAACACGGTAGGGTTTATGAGTATAATAAAATATAATGTTTTTTTTAATACGCACATTTTGATCCTTTTATGAAAATTTATATGTTTTCTTTTGCATTTGATACTAGCACCTGATATTTAAGGCAACCCACTTATATTGAAGGAATAGTAGAACTAGCTAGAATTACTAATGTAAATCTATCAATAGATTTCTTCAAGACTGAGTTGTAGAATCAAGATAGAAGAAAATCTTACCTACTTAATAAAATATATAACACTTTTGGCTTGTAAATTTGAAACAGTCAATATGTTAGTTATCAAACAAACTGCTTCAATAGACTTCAATAGATAGTGATACTTCACTATTTCTGATAATTTACTATTTCTGAACAAGACGTGCCCATCTTGGGCACGTCTTGTTCATAGGCTCTGGCCATAGGGATAAGATCTCTTTAGGGTTATTTTGAATATAAGTCAATACTATCCCTTTGAATGGGGTCACCGTTTGTGAATTGAATGTGTTTTGTGAGTCTAAGACTGACTTTATGCAAACGTAATGCGGATTCCTCCAGAATGCGTGGATAGTAAAATAATTAGACTTCAGTTCAAGTTTCGACATAAATTCTACTCACTAGTTTTTAACAACAGGGTCACCGGCTTTTAAAAAAACTCGTGGGTTCTCATGCTCTTTTGATGACTCAGAAAGTGGCAAAGTATGAGACGGAAAATGCACACTGATCGACTAAAAAATAAATAAATGACCTACTTACATACTGCCTACTTAATAACCAATTATGTTTGATACAAGCTAAAATTAAAAATTTAAAAAACCTTCTATGCTAACCCTACCAACACTTAATCGAGTAATCATAACGCCAAAAATGCCTTACCACTGCTATGCCTTTTCATTTTGAAAAAGATCTGATATACTCTTACACTACTGAACTGATATTAACCTAATATAGCTAAAAACCAATGCAAGGAAATTGACTTTCAAATGAAAAAACCCGCATTGAAATCGGTCCATTTGTTTGAGAGCTATGTCGCCACAGACAAACACACACACACTCACACAGACAGACGAACAGACAGACATGGACGTTAAAGTTCAGGGGTTAAAAATATAAAATGAAATCGTTATACAAAAAGAAGCTAGTTTTTATTATGAAGAAATATTATAATTTAATCTCTTTTACAATTTAATCACCGAGGGTAAGCAACGACGGCGCAGTCAGTGCCTGGATGCATATTATCATGAATGTCTCCGTGATTCGGAGGTCACGTTAAGCAGTCGGTTCCGGTTGTTATCATACGATAACAGTCGTGAAGCTTAGTTGGAGGCCTTCAGGCGGTTTAAAAACATCCAACGGCAGATGACGTAGCCACAACGTTGTCTTGCCAGTCCCTAACCCGCACTTGGCCAGCGCGTGGACGTATGGCCTTAACCCTCCTCTCCTGAGAGGAGACCTGAGAGCAGTGGGACATTATGGGTTGTTGATGATTGATCATTTTAATTTAAACGTCACCTACCTGTACCTACTAAATGAACACACCACAATTTGTACTCATTCTCTCACTGTACACTTTGCTGTACTAATGAAGATAGGTATTACGGACATATTGTCTAATGAAATTAGTAATCAACATTTACAAACTTTTTAAGAACGATACATTTATTTTTTGTCCTATGCGAAAGTATTCTGACAAACTGTAGCTCTGTTTATAGATGCTATTACTCGTTTTACATGCTCTATTATGTGATCATTCTGTCTTAGCTGGGTCACAGTACTCCTCAAATAAGTTTTTATTCTCCGTAATGCTGAAAATAACCACTCGGCTGTACATGCCGATACTAATTGTCGAAACGATTTTTATTTTATTTTCTTTGCTTTCATAAAATATCTTATACTGATTCACAATGAATAATATAAAAAGAAAAAATGTCTACCACATTATGCAGTCTGACATGTTTCGTTTGTGTTATATCTAAAAGCGTGTTACGATGATCAACCAAACGATACCCATCAAAGTTATCTACGTAGAACTCTTTCACGTAACTACAGCTTGTATCATTTTGTTTATAAATACTAATAAACTGAGACAATATCACATAATTTGTCCTGGTCCCCAGCTAAGATTTTGAAACCAGGAACAACAGAGGTACTACAAAAACCTAGACCCAACACAAGTATCTGTTTCATCAACAAACCTTTATGTTAGAGCGTGCATCGAATCCGCGATCCTTGATTCTCAACCAGCGCTCTAAACCGCTGTGCTAAACGGGTCGACATTTAATGAAATAGCGCCCCTCTCTAAAAGGCGATTACTGATCTGTTTCTTGATGTCTATGCTCAGGATACTCGGCACCCACTGTTTATTTCTTATTGGTTCTCGAGTCCAAGAGCACCCACGAACTTGGCCCCTGCTTCCAACTCCAACTCAAGTTTCAACCTAAGTCGTATGGTATTTTTAGAAAGCAGTATCTAATAAGTTTATTTAATAACGAACAAAATTCCCCTAGATTAAATAAACTAATTTATTTGCACAGACGTGAATTTATAATTAGTTTCTATGCGTTTAATCTGAACTTGTTCCCGCTGGCAAAATTAATGACAACAATTTTCTGATTTTGCCAAGCCGAACCTAATCAAATCTTGCTCCCGATACGGCGCATTGTGAGCGGACGCATGTTCGTTTGCTTTTTAAAGTTATTGTGAATTTGCGGTTTTTAACTTGTGATTTGTGGCTCCGAAAATCGTTAGTTCCCATTTCTTCTTGTGGGTTTCTTACATAGGTCTCCCCCTAGTGAACGGCGGAAGCGAGATGCCACTTTGTTGTTGTACCATGATGGGTGTGCTTGGCTGATTTTGACAGGATTGGAAAAGTGCGTTGACTGACAGGATATACGATTTGAGATTACACATACTATACGAGACTACAGATACGATATGAGACTGTATATTACACTATACAATCTACACATATGATAAGAGATTACAGATACGATACGAGACTATAGATAAGAAACGAGAGTGCTCATACGATACGAGACTGCAATAACGATACGAGATGACACATACGAAACGAGACTGCACATACTATACGAGACTACACATAATACGAGATTGCACATACGATACCAGACAGCGCATACGATTCGAGATTACACATACGATACGAGATTACACATACGGAATGAGACTGCACATATGATACGAGTCAGCATATACGATACGAGTCTACAGATACACTCTTGTGCTAGTGTAATTTGTGGTTACAAGTCTCCTAATTTTATTTATTACTATTATCGTTTTACCTACAAATTAGAGTTTCATAAAATCCAATTGAATAGTGAATCAAGTGAGTGATTTCTTGACAATTTTTAAAATATGGAGTCGTTCGATATTCTGCAGAATTAAAAGAACATTAAGGAAAAAAGGCTTAAAGCAGTTCTCAATTTCAAAAAGTCCTCTAAGAATAGATGAACTATTTTATATGTTGAAAGTAAACAGTGGACAATGGTTTGTAATAAACGCAATGATATGACCGGGCAGGTTAAAAGCAAATCTGTATAGTTCGGCTGACTTATCACGAAAATTGTACATAGAGCATAAAACAAAACGAAAAAATCTATTTAAAACTTAAAACTACTTCTACCGCATCACAAATAGCATCTGACAATATACAAATAGTATATTTAAAAGCTTGTATATTTAATTACATTATAATTCTTTTGTTAAATACTATTTAAATCCTTCTGACATAATTATTTTAACTTCAATAACCTTGGACTTTCAGATAAAATTAGGGGTAATAAGGACCTTTTATTACAGAGTATATGGTCCAATAGTTAAGTTTAAATGGAGTTGCCACACGGTACACCGTGTTAGGCGTCGGTGGTTAAAAAAATGTCATACTGAAACCGTGTGTTTCAATATGACAATATGTCACGATTAAGATAAGGTCTTAAGATAAGGTCTAGAGCAAAATTCTAACCTTCATGTAAACCTTAATCCCAGTTAGGGAAGACTTGACAGAAAATGACTTAGTTCGCACAAGACATAAAACTCGGGTGGATAGTGCCAGGCATATCTGACATTGGAGACGGAAGTGCTCGCCGAAGTTTATCGGCGGGTGGCTGAATTCCGGGCGGATAGTGGTGTTCGCCCTCCGCCCGAAGATGTACGCGAGTGGCGTGAAGCCGCCCGTTTGGTCTTGTTGGAGGCTCCACGTGCTGGCTTTGCCACCGTGGAGGTTCTCCAGCCAGTCATCCTCGAGCGGGCAAGGCGGCAGCACGGGACCCTTTCTTTCCGACTGACGCAGGTGCTTTCCGGACACGGTTGCTTCGGGAAGTACCTGCACACGGTCGCTAGGAGGGAATTAAGTCCCGCCTGCCACCACTGCGACTGCAGTGAGGACTCAGCCCAGCACACGCTGGCGATATGCCCCGCTTGGGTGCCGCAGCGCCGGGCCCTCACTGCAGTCATTGGAGGAGATCTCTCGCTGCCGGCTGTCGTACGCTCCACGGCCGGCGGCGAGAGCAGTTTTACCGCGGTCGCGACCTTCTGCGAGGAAGTCATCTCGCAGAAAGAGGCGGCGGAGAAACCCCGAGAGGACGACCTTCACTCGGACCCGATCCGCTTCCGGCGAACCGGGCGGTGAAGGCGCACCTATCAACGCCTCATGCCGCCCCGAGTGTGGCTGCGGATGGTCAGGACGGGTTTTGCCCTCCATCCGCTTCACAGGCCAGCCGTGAGGGGGCGACGTTACGCGTGTGCCGTACGTCGCCTAAATTGAGAGTTTTACCATCAGACGACGGAGCCCGCTTCAGTGCGGGCAGGTGCTGGGAGGGGTCCGGATGGCGTAAGAAAGCGGTTCCCGGATCTCTCCCGTCTCAGGCGCAGAGTGGCACACCGTGTGGTTTTAGTCGGTTCGATTCCGACACACCGCCCCGCCGCAAACCCCGGTGGGGTGAAGGCCCGAGGAGGTTTCCACACGTAACGAAAAATAAGACTACAAATAAAACGAGAGTTTTTAAACCATGTGCCATATTTCCCAATCCATTCTGTCACCCGATTGCAGTTGACTTCAGAGTGCATCAGAAACGAGTTGGAGCGAGAGAAGCCACCTTTATTCGTAGCTTGACCACCAATCTCTGCAATTAGACTGCAATATTACTTCGAAAATCATATTATTTTGTACCCAATTCTAAACTTCACCTTTATATACACGATATCTGCCTATGTATACCTGTACATGTATGAAACATGTATCTTTAATAATATCAATCTTTAACGTGCTTATTTTGACAATATTTCTATCAGCAAACATAACTACGAAGTGATCGAATACATTTCCTTTTACATTGTCAACGTTAGTGAGGAGACTGTTATTGTTGATGCAGTGTGTTGTTTGCAAAATACTTGCGTGAGATAAAGCGGTCGGATATAATGGCACGCGACGCATTCCTGCGCTACTTTATACTTGTTCACATTTTTCCGCATATTGCTTACAAACATTGTTTTTGAACGTAAGCATTTACGAGAAGTAGTTTATTATTTGCATTTGTAGCATATTGTGCATTGGAGACAAGAATGACAAGCATCATAATGAAAACAAATGCAAAATTAAGAATTGTATTGGAGTCTCAATTAATTTAATTTATTTTTGTATATATAAGGTCATGGTTAGTGTTGTAGATAATAAGTAATATCTCATATCTTTGACCAGGAAGGACTTTATAAGCAAACGATTCTCGGACACCTATGCTCAAAAAGTTGAATCGCTAATAACATACATAAATTTATACTTTATTGATTTAGTGGTATTGTTAGTGATTAAGTGGATGTGGATCAAGGAGAGTCTCACTTGTATTCGTATAATTGGTCCCGAAAAATAGGAGCTATTTGAAATTCTCTTGAATGAATTCGGGTGCATTCAAATTAAAGTGTTTCTTTAACATTTATCTTTAGAACGTGACTTGTAAATGTTACGTATATAACGTATAACTGATGTATGAATTTTATGATTGTCATACTCGAGTTGACAACGATGTGATCTTTGACGAAGTTATCTTTAGAGAAAACATAAATTATATTTAAATTATAAAACGATAAGTTTCATAATGAGAGAAACAAAGAACTACCGGAGGCACTATTAAAATGAAATTTGTCTAAAAAGTTTTGGTTAGAAGAATGTAGAGACTAAAATGCTCTCATTTGTAATTACAAATATTCCACATTTATTTTGGTTGTTGTAAGAATACAAAGTAAATATATAAGATAACTTTTTAACAGTAAGATGGCAACATTTTTTACTTATAGATCCAACCCTTCTTGTTATAAGAGCCACGCTTTCGGCATGCATGGGCTGGCTCGACCGGAGTGATACCACGGCCTCACAGAAAACCGGTGTGAAACAGCGCCTGCGCTGTGTTTCACCGAGTGAGTGAGGATCCCGGAGGCTCATAATCCAACCCTTCCCTCAAGGCCGGCAACGCACTTGGGAAGCCTATGGTGTTAAGGGTGTCCATGAGTGGCGGCAATCGCTACCATCAGGCGATATGTCTTCTATTTGGCCCATTATTCCATAAAAATTAATTTTTTACCAATTTGTTTGGCATACCAATAACAGCAGGTATACATCACTCTTTTGCACAATATTTCCATCACATATGATACCCACTATATTCACAAAAATACGTACGATAAAATTACAAATTATAACATATAAAATCTTCGAAACCATTCTGAAGTCAACAGGAATCAAGTTCTTTATGGTTGTGTAGCTCGACAGATTGTCCGGGGCTGGTGGGGTGCGTGGCGGGCGAGGGGCGTGCACTCACCACTCGCGGGTGTTTGTCGCGCAAACAGTGCTGTACTCAAAAAGGCGGCAAATATCGCTACGAGAGTGCTCACCTGCGGTATCATACCATGCTACAAAAGACTTACACGTCCGACGGTCTTACTGCCAACTAGTACTGCAGTTGTAAAATAATAAGTTCTTCTTAGATAGTATCGGAAGTTATACATTACGTGGTTTTATTCTAATAGGTATTGATTTCACATTCAATATTCTCGTAATGTGTATAATACATTAACTTCATGGTTGACCTGACTTTGGCTGACTGCCGGTTGGTTGACTTGTGTGATCCACAAAGTGTTGTTCAGAGTCTAGGTGTTCTTTGTGTCCGTTTAATCTAAATGTATTTTATGTTTGTAAAGTCCCCCGTGACACAGGGTTTATTATTAATGCGGTTGGGTCTCATAAAAAATATGGCATGGTTCAACGACAAAGATCTATACTGACATTATAAATGAGCAAGTGAGTTCGTTTGTTTTTTGGTAACGTGCTTACGTCGTAAGTGTCCCATCAATCATCATAAATATATTTTCGATACACTTTGTCAGGAGTGCAGAAAAGTAAGAAAGGGTAAAGGGTAAGGTACGGGAAAGGTTACGGTAGATAAAAGTATATATTAATACGAAGTTATTACTTCAAATATAAAAGTAACATTGTACATGTAACATTTATGTAAATTTTATGCATTTAAATATAGAGACCTTCAAGAAAGATTATACTTCCATCACAAAATTATGGCTTGAAGGTGTTGAACATAATTACTCAAGTAAAGATGTTAAACATCATCATATATTTCTTCTTGTAGAGAGAGAAACAGAATGAAACAGTAATTGAAATTATTCTTTACCCCGTTTGAATAAACGGGTATTTGTGATAGGTACATATATAATAGAGGGTAATCACGCGAGAGACGTAACGCACACTCCACAGTGCGGATAAAGTTTTGTAATAAATATCCCTTCGGTAGCAATAGCAAACAAGCCGCGTTAAAATTTGTACGTTGGCTTCATTTACACTGTGCATAATTGAATTTGGTATGCTGTAAACACAAAAACCTTGTAAAAATAAGGTCTCGTTGATGTGGGGCAACTAAGTAGTACATAAATTCATATATATTAAGAACAAGTAAAGTTATTAATATTAAAGCTATGAAATTCGATATTTTGAATTATTATTTTTTGTGTTATGAACATTTTAAAGTTATAGAAATTAGGTAAGCTACAGTTGTCAATTTTCGACTTCGAGTTCGACTTGAATTAGATATGAAAAACATGTTTTTGCTTAACACCCAAAGGCTCAGAAATAATAAATTTTTACTTTTAAAGCTTACAATCGTGTTCATTTGTAGGTGTTAATGTATAAAAAAAAATGTAAAATATGCAACGATTCTGTATTCTTAGTCGATTTAGGCCACGGCCGCCAGTCTCAACAGATATCACACAACTATGCAGGAGATATTATAGTGTACAAGTGTATGTATAAACACGGGTGCACTCTCTGTTTCCTCACTTTGAATATCCGATGGGATGGCTATACACCCCGACCGGAAATAGATCAGACGTAGCATCGGCGGCTGTACATGTGCTTTCTGTGGCACAAGGGTTGAGATTTTAACTGCAGAACTCTGGGCTGTTAAGGTATTTATATAAGGTTGTTAAGGTAGGTATATTTATGTCTCAATAAGACTTTCTTGAATGAACCCGAGAATCGAGCCCGAATCCTGTTGAATGGCGGTAGAATATACTAACCGCTAGACCAACGAGGTTGATGTATATAATCAGACTATAAACAGTATTACATTTTTTTAGTCAAGGATTACTATAGATAGATAGATAGAAAACTCTTTATTTGCACACTGTAATATTACAGTTAGAAGAGAGTACATAAAATGTGAGACGGAGTGTACAAAGGGCGGCCTTATTGCCAAAAGCAATCTCTTCCAGGCAACCTTAACCTATACCTAAGGTTGCCTGGAACAGATTGCTTTCAGCAATAAGGCCGCCCTTTTTACATTATACATTTGTCATTTTCTGTACTTTTTTTATATATCTGTATTACGGTGTACAAATAAAAAGTTTCTATCTATCTATCTATCTATCTATACATCATTGTAATAATATCAAAGGATAGTAACAGAATAAATTTAAGTAAATTACTGATGAATTATTAAAGTACTATACTTCTCGATATTTTCGTAGACTTACCGTTTCCTTAGTTAAATTCCTTTTCGTTAAACTGTTCGCCATAAACCTTGGAAAATAATCCGACTTAAAGACAGTTGAACGGTAAATGCATATCTACTAGTCTTAAAAACAAATTGTACTCGCATAGACTGAAATAAACCCAGTGATGTGTGATTGTGGAACTGCGGAAAGCGTGCATCCATCGCTTGCTGCCTGTTAGTATCCAATGCTGTTTATTGATCTGTAGTTGCCTAATGTGGCTTTTGTCACTCACTTAACCGTGAATCTATTGTACCCGCATACGATATGTGTATTAAAATCTTTCATATTTTTGGAAGTAATCAAGAAATATCAATACAATAAAATATTATGAGTTATTTTGTCTGCATAAAGACGTAATCTCTTACATTTGAAAAACAAACCAATGAAATCCATTACTTAGATTAGTTTCATGGATTGATATAAAATGCGCATAGCAAGTTTATAGGTATCCTGCTTAGACGTGCTAAAGTCCTTATCTATCGAGCAGATCTGTCTGTCTCTACAGCGTGGTACATGAACTGTGAAATGTTTTACTATCTTATATCCTATGAAATCATTGGTATCTCCTTGATGTTTGTTATATTTTGTTTTTATATTTGACATCAAGCACAAAAGATAAAAAGGTTTAGAACACGTCACAATTGAAAGAAAATTGCTTACAAATCACATCAATTTAGGTGCATGTGAAAGAGGACTTTTTCGCTTGTTTATTTTATTTATATAAAAAACAGTTATGTAAAAATGTTCTTAGTAGAAAACATTGCTATCATATCTTTATATATAATAAGAATATAAAATTAAATAGTGTAAAATTAATATTTTTATGTACTTATTTTTTTCCGGCTATCTATCCATAAAAGTTTTAAATATAATTTTCATCACATTCGCCGTATAAACACACGTGTGTCTGCCAAAGTGGGTGGTGGTGTGGTAGTGGTGGGAAACAAGAAATTGAACAATATCCTTAGTTTAAAAGGCTATAAGCTACCAAGCTATATATAGATGAATTATAATTATATATAGCTATATTAACATACTTCTGATTTACCTAACGTTTCGGCTAGGTGGCACTGTAGTCAGCCTGTGACCACGGCCAGTGGTATGTAATACCTTTGAATAAGTGATTGCGTTAATTTCCTTGAAAATAATAA
>PKRV01000252.1:210468-227875 GCA_003709505.1 Hyphantria cunea | reverse complement strand
GTATATATAGTTACTCCGCATCAGATTATTGGATTGACTCTTCTTGGGTCAATCAGAAATTGGTTGTACTTTTTTGTGATTGTATTTTATGTAAACTGAAGTAGATTGCATTTTACCAAAAAAACGCCACTATAACGCTTAGCGCTCGTGTTCTTACCAATAAAACAGGTTTTTTTCCTTATTTCTATGTACTAGAAACCCATTTATAAAAAAAAAATCGAGACAATCTACTAAAATACGTTTAAGACCACAAAAATGGAATGACAAAACGGTAAAGGAAAACCAATAAAAGTTGTTTTATTGCCCGTCGACCGAAACACCTGCCACATAATGAGTTTTTAGTTATTCGTGGGTCTCATTGACGCAATTCTGTTAACATTGTTTATGCATTTAGAATTTATTAAATGACGAGAAGATTGTTTGCTCATTTATGAATTGAAAATCTGATGAGTGACAACATTAGCAAATCAAGTTTCTTTACGCATTGAACACAAGAAACGTATTTTTAGAAGATTATTTAGCTAATTTATATTTTTTTTGTGACAGAGCGAGTCGCAAAGGAGTTTTGTCTTGAAGGTTTGGTGTAAGTTTTCACTTCATCTTCTACCTTCGACCATAAATATATGTCAATGTCGCAGGAAGTAACTGGCCATGACTTTGACCGAGTTTTTTTCACAAGGCTCGTTAATTGAAAATAAATCATGGCTCAAAGCAAAGCATCGCTATTCTTTTTACTAGACACAGTGTTACTTTTGTTTTCAGAGTTTTTGAGGGTTTGTAGCAGAGATTTCATCTTTAACGGTCGGTGCAATAAAAATATAGGATGTAATTTTTACAGATTTAAGTCGGTTCGATTCCCGGGTGTGGCAAGCGAATTTTCAGCAACCTATAAATGCAGTTTTTTTTCTTACCAAAAATAAAGGAATGTTTTTGATGCGTAAAATTTTCTACCTACAATATTAATAGTACTTTCGCTTCAGGTGGTATTACAAAATGCTGAAAAAAAACGTTTACATACATTACATTAAAAACATGTAAATCAAATAAACAAAGATGGTGTTAATAAGAAATTAAAAAACAAAAATTACACTTGCTCTAAATCCATTGATCGATGAGTCTACTTCTGAATATACTGAGAACATGCACAAGATGGAACAGTTGTGAACTATTCGACTTTCAAAAATGAGAAAAAGATTACCTCTTCATGATATCCATTTTAGATAGCTTTGCGAAATATAAAATGGTTAGTATCTCACCTTGTAAGTTCGGCCATCTGTTACCTCTGTGAAGACGCAAAAAAAGTGTCTGTATATCAAGTGACCCCGGTCACGTCCCGCCCGATGTTTGGAATAATGTTTGAACCCTCTACATATTCCAATATAAATCCTTAGCATTAATGTATTTTGTAGCATTTTCATAAAAAGCCAATTTTGTTTTTCACAACTCTCAATCTCGTAGCAAAAATTAGTTTAATGTAATTTATCGCTCTATCTGTTTGAAAAGTAAGCGCAAATCATTATTATCCATACCTATTGGAAATACTTTATATGGAAATGTAGTAAAGAAAAATTTCCTTTCGGTAGTTGATGATGCTATCGAAATTTAAGAAATACTAGAAATGTGTATTATCTTATAAGTGTTCTAGTGAGATAGTAATAAAATGAGCAAATCTTACAAACAACTTATATATCATACGGCATTACGTATGTAAGTCGTTTGTTGAAGCTTTAAAATACGTATGTAATGAGTCAAATGTCGACTGTCGACGTGTCTGTATTAACAAAGACTGTACTTTTCAAAAGCCGTAGGTAACAGGTGTCCTGTTTAGCCATATGGAAAATGTGCTCCATGATATCTCTCTAATTTAGTGCCACGTTTTAGAGTAAAATTTGATTTATAAACTGTTCTCTTTTTATTCTACGGAATGAGGAATTATGTATTCTATTGTAAATTCGTTTAATATTAGATTTACCTATTAAAATTTCTTTTTTTTTCCATTTATAGTATCTGTATGATAATATACGGTACAGTAATACGATTACAAAGATACATTTTGTAATTAAATTATGTCAGCGCTCATAGCCCACATGTATTCGCTTCTAATATGAAACTGTTGCTACAATATTTATTAAATATGTTTCATTCTTTAATTGGTTCCATTTAAACTATTGTTTGTCTCGTAGGCGCAGTGGTAGCGAATGCGACTGCTGTGCTTGTAGTCTCGGGTTCGATGTCCGGGTCGGACCAAATGTTTGTATGATCTGCAAATATTTGTTTCGGAGTTTGGGTGTTTTCTATGTAAAATGTGTATGTATTTACAAAAAAAAGTATTTATGTATTTATATCAGTTGTCTTGTACCCATAATATAAGCTCTGCTTAGTTAGACTAGATGGTGATGTGTGTTAATTGTCCGAAATATTTATTTATTTATTATTATTTATTGCATGTCTAATGTTCGTAGGCATTTCATGAATCCCTGTAAAGTTTCCACGGTCTTAATGGGAAAACGGAAAATGTATTTTTAGATGGTCGAAAAACTACCGATGTCCTTTCTTTAGTAAACCTACTCCGGAGAAAAATCACATATGGTGCAAATACTCTTCAATAAACAATAGTTGGCTCAATATAAATGAAATCAGCCCAAAGAAAACCTCAACTGCAACTATTGTAAAAGGCTCAATGATTCTATGTAATGTATTCACAATTTTCTCTTCCAAGTCACTGACTATATACTGGTTTATTGAAGATTTAATAAAATTATTGCAAAAATCTAATATTTTCTCTAATGACCGTTGAGTAGCTATGAAAACCACGGTTTATTTGTTGAATCAAAAGTAATGCCCAAGTTTCGAAACCACACCTTAATTAAGAAAAAAGAAGGAACGCAACGTCGGGTCCAAGAGTTAATATAAAAGATTATCGAACACAAGAAAAAAACAGTGTTCATATTGGTGCGGCTCTTGGGTGTCCTTTCATCACGTTTTATGTACTCCTTAGGCAGTTGAATGGAAGTTTTTTCTGGTTTAGTGGAGGTTTTTGTCGAAGTAATGCGGAGGGACTGTGCCTCCCGCGTACTTGTCAGTCCCGATGAATATTTCGTGATTTTTACGAGACAGCTGCTTGGGTATATTTATTTGATCAAACTTCTTGATTGGGAATGTTTCGCGCGACGGAGATGTGCTTTTACAATTTATTGGTATTTCATTTAATTTTTAATTTTTTCTGAATCGCTTTTGTCGAGGCGTAAGGAAAAAAGTTAGAACTCTAAATTTGAATTAAAATAAAATGAATCAATGAAACGGATAAAGTCCATTTTTATCATTTTATAGTATAGTATATAGTCGAAACATTTATAACACAGCTTTCATTTGTTGTGAATACTTGAAAACATAAACCAATTCAAGCATAGAACAAATATAATCATAACTAGTAATCATAATTTTACTGCTTTTTCTTACAAGCTCTTAGAAGTTCTATTCAATTTCCATTTATTTTATAAAAAAAACTTACAGCTTTTTAGGCTATTACCGCTGTCCCCATTAGTACGCAAATGGAAGAACAAACCTACGCAAGCAGGCCCATAAAACACTCATTATTACTGCTTAGTGTTTTGCTTTGAAAACCCTGAGAATCAGATTGTAAATATCATAGATACCTTTGGTCAATAAATCATTCCAAACAAAGATCTTCGGCCAAAAATTTATTGTTGAGATTTAAACTTAAATTTGGATTACAAATTAAATCTTTTGCCTTGCCCGATTTAGAATAACTTAAAGCGATTGAAGAGTGGTCCCATAGAACTGATTGACTATTCCATAAATTTGAAGTGCTATATTTCGTGTACGGAACGATTATGACTTCTTTAAGGCACTAGTGACTAATATATTATCACTGCTAACCGTATTTAATTTTTTCTACCATAAATAACTAGTAAACAGATGGTGCGATAGAACCAATGCATAAAAAAAAACTTATGACTGTTTTGCCTTTTCATAAGCGATTATTAAAAAGAAAGCTAGCGTCACAGTTTATTCTTGTTGTCCTCATAAATATGGAAAGTGTGGATACTATAAGTAACAAATCTAATACCTTTAAGCGAGCAAATTTTGTAAACATATTTATTTATTTAGCCCTTTAAACTAGGTGAAATTAATCTTTATGATTGTATTGTTTGATTTGTTTGGCTTTAGGATTTTTTTCAACTCAGTGTGCCTTTTGGCAAAAGGTTAATCTAGTAGTTATTTTAATGAAATATGTAACAAACGAGCAGACATATTGCCTGATGGTAAGCAATTATCGCTTCCCATGGACACCTGCAACACCCGTGGCGTCACAAGGTCGTTGTCGGCCTTTGGGGGATGAAGAGGGAAATGGGTGGGAGGGGTTGGTGTATGGGCCTCCGATATCCTCACTCACTCGGTCAGACACAGGGCAAGCACAGTTTTATACCGATTTTCTGTGAGGCCGTGTCACTCCGGTTGAGCCTACCCATTCATGCCGAAGCGTGATTCTTAACGGTAGTTTCCATTGTTTCTTGTCTTGAGCCACTCTCCTCCATTAGGGTCCCGCAGTAAGTTTCATCTCATTTTGTGTAGTCTCTTGGATACCAATCGTTGTAATTTGGTTCCATTTTTCTTGGTAACTTATTATACTACTTAGGATTAAAAAAAGCCTGGCACTTGAATTAATTTTAAGACCTTTCGGGCTATATATTGTATGGAAAGATTTAAGTGGAACATGTTACATTTGACCTATGCGTCATACGGTTAAGTAGAATCTGAATTATAAAAAAATACTCTTTTACTAAGTAAAATAAACGAAAAAACCGTTATTTGTATACATGGTGAAGAACTTAACGAGAGTTCTACGGAGTGAATTCTGAATCAATTCTTAATAATTTAATAACGTATTTCAAAATACTAATCAATGTGATTGGTTTTCAGACATTTTAAGTTGTATCGGTGCTCGATATATTATATTTTAATAATTAAACCTCTACGAAAGAATCAATAGCCGAAAATAACTCTGAGAGTTAAGTAAACAATTTTATAGAAATATTCAAATCATGGAACTCGTAAGTATATGTTTAGTGCTGTGTAGTCAATGTTTACAACTGTAGGAGTCGCATGAAATTAGCACAAGCACATAAAAGAAAATGGTAATGAACAGAAAGGTGGGCATGATAGAATTAACTGAGGTTGGCGCGGAAACTTCGTTTAATAAATAAACATGATCGCCAACGCTCATCATCATTTTCAAAATATTCTGTTTTCATTCTCTTATTTGGAATTGCAGATAATTAATGTTTAAATTTTGAAATTCTTGGAATTTCTCGAATTGTTTTTCACATGAAATGTACAGTGTTACCACGCAGCTTTACAAGCCGCCTTCAAAGACATTTCGCTGCATTCAATGTTATTTCTGGAACATAGTAAGCCAATATATTTATGACGTAGATAAGCTAGAAGATATTATATCGCATAGCCGACAAGTCGACTAGTTTAGTGCTGTGAGTACACTTGCATACGATGCTAGCGTATTTGAACGTTTTGCAGTACAAACAGAGATACCTCGTAAAAAATTAAAGAACGATTGGTATCATGGAGCCTGCGAATTGATGTCAATGGAAATTTAATATTTGTTTTATTACTTATGGTTGTGATAATAGTACATTATTTTAATACACTTTAGGTTACGTTCTCACAACTTATATCCTATATGCAATAGTAGGCGTAGTAAGTCTAGTCTGTTTATTAGGATTTACTCTGCTGTTAATCGATAAATTATGAGATTTGCAAAATTAACTGCTTTGTAAAGTTTTTTACTAGCCGTGTATGGTGAATTTATCTAAAATATGTGTTTGCACTTGGTTAAGAGATGACTGTAGAAGAGAACTCAAAAAATCAAGGTGCGTGGGAGGAAAGAGCCGCGAAGACATTGTGTGTGAGCGTGGCGACAGGCAGTGCGGAGCGTGTGTGCTATGGGGTGGATGTTCAGCGGGTGCTTTGGTGGTTGGGGCGGGGTGTATCGATCCTCGCGGGGCGCTTGCGCCGCGGCGGCGGGCGCGGGCGGCGTCAGTGAGCCTCGCAAGCTGTCTGTGTGCCACACGCGCAGTCCGCAGTCGGCCGCCAGCCAAGCGACTGCCCACGAACCCGTCGCGTGTACCTTCTGTCGCAACGTTTGACATTCAACGTGCGACAACATTAGTACAACCTCAAATTGCTTATCTCGCGGGAATCACACTGGTGTAATCAGGCCGAAACTATTAAAAAATTGATCTTATACGAATATTTATTTATCAAAAATAGTCTGAATTGACGCATTTTAGAAAGTGATAAACTTTATTTATTTACATACTTTAAACACCTGTTAAAAATTTAGTTATGATGAGAATTTATTGAATATTATATTTGGACAAATTGGAAGTTTGTGATGTGTACAACTTAAAAAAGAGGTGTCTCTTAAAGTGATCGTGTCTGTGACTGAGAAAAAAAACTGACATTTGGAGCATTGCTCACCAGTTCACGGGTCGTTAATTCCTTAAAAGAAGGAATTCGAAAAAAGAGGTCTCAGTTACGTCCACTCATTGGAGTGATAAAATTTATGACAAACGGTAAGGAGTGCGTAGTGATAAGGGTTGGGTGCGTTATCGGTGCGGGCGGCGGCAGCGAGGGCCGCGCTGTATCAGCCTCTTGTGGGATTCTCGGCGCTCTTAATTACTACTCACCGCCTTTGAGAACGCTGTGCTCTATACATTATTCTTATCTACACACAATTACATATTGCTGCCGTTACTGTCCACCGATAGCCAACCTTCTAATGATTTAACTGTAAGCGAGTAATTACTATTAAATGTTAATACAGTGATTACATTTCACCTTATCTATACTTAACATGTTTCTTTATGCACTGAAAATTATATAGTTTAAAATCTACAGAGGTAGATTTTCTTAAATAAAATTAGGAAATTTTATTTACGAATATATTGAGAATTTGTATCTTACTTAAATTATTTACTATATTAGTCAGTGACGGTTTAGTAAAAAGCACTATTGTTATAAGATTTTTACACCATTGAAACATTATTCATTATTATTTCTTATCAATTTTGCAGACCTAATTTCAACTTTAGAGAATTAGAGTAGAAATTATTAGTAGCTCTTAAAACAGTTTTGATTTTTGGGATAGCGGGTAAACGAGCAGACGTATCGCTTGATGGTAAGCGATTACCGCCGCCCATGAATCTGCAACACCAGATGCGTCACAAGTGCATTGCCGGCCTTTCAAGATTAAAATGTTATAAGTTAAAAGTTTGTCTGTAATAAGTTAAAAGTTTAGATTTTTTAAACTTAACTCTTTTTTACCCATTTAATGTCAACCTATATGCAATTTGTACAGTTATATAATAATGCTATGAATATATAGACCATTATTTGAGATGAGATTGAGTTATTAAATTTAAACCTTCAAATAGCGATAAAATTTATAGTTAGTTGAAGGTCCTTATAGAAAAAGTATAGGTATTTATGACGGTATATAGTCAATAGGACGGCTTGCTTGCGCCCAGGGCATATCAATGGACGTGACTGTTTTAACTCTCGGTTGTTGCACGTCCTACCATTACGAGTACAACCTTCTCATATACAAGATAAGACTTTGAATGAGAAATGATTTTATCGTAACGATTGAGAGCCAAGAGTATTTTGAAGACAATTATAGAGAGTAATGACAATCGTAAAGATAAGGAGTAGAACTTACTTATCAGTTTTCTTTGTGTTAGAACTGGAGGCTTTATGTCGTAACAACTCATAATTATCTGTTACTGTATAGTCAACGACGCTAGATTCCTTGAAATAAGCTATATTCAAAGCCTATCAAATAGATTATATTGAACTATTTACTTTAGTGAAAAATACATTAAGCTTGAATGGGAGGAACATTAATTGCAATTTTTTTAAAGTCAGGTACTATGTTTGTGTTATAAATGAACTATGGCTTTTACAACTGATGGTCTTGGAAATATTTTTAAGTCTCTTGGAAACGAAATAAATAAATTAAAAATGTTTATTTTATTCCAAAAGTTACAAGATGATGCTTAAAATAGGAATATCGTTAACTATTTTAGTGTACTAGTAGTGATTCCCAAACTAGGCCAAATTCTGTATTTTGTGAAACAGATCTCAGTCGTGCTAAGGATGTATTTTGTCATCCTTAGCACGACTGAGATCTGTCTGGTTGGTTACTAATTTGTTATTTCTACTTATACATTTTTAATTTTTAAATAAATCACATATATTTGTGTTGCTTTTGTTATAGCCGATACTTAACAAATAAATTATGTTCTTATTTACTTAACAATAAATATTGTTTTTTGTTCTAGTTAAAATATATCTTAACAAATGGTTGTTATCCGGGTGGTTCTACGAAACCCCTACGAAATATTACTGTGCGTCTACGAACTAGATTAGCTTAACTTAATAGATCTAGATAACTAGCAGACTCAATTAACTAGGATTTTTGGCAGAAAAAAATATTATTAACTTAATTTTCATCTTCTTCGTAAAACTTTCAATCGAGGTTTGTCATAAGATAAATAATAGATGTATTTTGAAATGTGATTTTTATGTTAGATCATTTTTTTTCTTTTTTCTCTTTTGGCACCTAAACTGCCCATGGATTCGTATTTGTTTTTGTTTTGCAATATTTTTTTCCATCCCAAGGTTGCTTGGAAGAAATTGCTTTTTAGCGATAAGGTCGCCATTTGTACAAAGTAATTCAATTGATGTATTATGTAAACTATATATCATGTAAACTGTTATATCTGTTGTACAATAAAATGTATTCTATTCTATTCTCTAGATTTAGTAAAAATTATGATCTACAGCAATGTGTTTAGAGCCGATCTAGTTCTAGCTCCATTAGTTGGTTGGTCCTATTGAAAGATTTTAATGATAACTATTATTTCATATACATAAATAGTGAACAATTATAACAAATCTATAAAAATCAAACAGCTACTATATCAATAAATGAATCAACGTTTTTATTTATAAAATTCACATTAAAAATTGAACCACTAACATACATTTATGAATGTATTGACTTAAATCTGAACCCATATCAATTTATTGATATCGAAAGACACCCTCATTCTGACGCCACGTCTCATAGAGCTTTAGATAAATCGGAAAATTTATTTACAGAGTTAGAAATAAAAAGTATCAACTTTAATTGAGCAAGGCGATGGTTGTTACATTAACAGCCATACCCCCGGCACATTATTATTTCGAACAAGCTTACATCGATATTTGGTATACGCTTAATGAGACATTAAGACAAAATTCTATTTGAGAGGCACGTTTCGGTTGGAAAACATTTAACAATAGTACCCAGCGGCTAGATATAAAATAGCTCATTACTTTTTATAACTTGGAGAAATATTGAGGTCGCCCTAGGGACCGCTGAGTTTACATCACTCGTGTACGAAAACGAAGACGTCCTTATCTACAGGCTAAACCCCAAGCATGTCCACAAAATAAATCGTCCGATGACGCTCGCGGTTCAATTTTGTGTGAAAATTGCGATTTTAGGTACGTATCTTGAGAAAATTTTCCACGAACAAATAGATAGTAGGCCGAGAGTTAATGCGATTCTACTCATGTCGCTCACGACCACAGGGTGCTTTAAAAATTCGTTTTCCGACCTTCCGACAAGTTCGTATGCTATGCTGGTGACCTTTTCCTCAAAGTACTATGACCCAGCGCATTGCCTATGGTATATCAAATTGCGAGATTCACTTTCAACAACCTTACTATGTTACATTTTTAAACTACCTAAATCTGGTTTTGGTTAATTAGGCGTCTTTCTTGCTAAACAAAGTTCGAATTCAATGAAAGGCTTATTTAAGTAATTATTGAAACCAAAATAATAGTAAAATGTGAAACAGTATGCTTGTCTCACAATTTTCTCTTTTAACAATTTCTTAATACAATCCATGAAAAGTAGTACCTTAAAGTCAGTTACTATCTATTTGATGAATTTATTTTTTATTTGATTTCAACCATTGTTATAATAATCCACATGATAAAACATGTATTTCTTTATAAATCATTAACATCATCATAATCATCATCAGCCTATCGCAGTCCACTGCTAGACATAGGCCTCTCCAATTGTACGCCACTTTGTTCGATCTATGGCTTCTCGCATCCAGCTCCTGCGCAAATCATCGCTCCACCTGGCCCGTGGACGTCCTACACTACGTTTGCCGAGATGCATTAACAATATCGTAAAAATAAAATACAACAGAAAAAAAAGTACTCGGTTTATGGTTTACAATTTCATAAAGTTCTCTTTAATATTTAATGAAAAAAATACGTTACGGGTTTTTACCCTTATAATACCCTTATTGTACGGGTGAGAGGTATATTATGTGTATAGCTATTATAGATGAAGAACAATAAAAAAGGTAGCATACTTTATGAGACGGTACCGCGCTGGTGAATTTTTAGAACGATTATGTCTTATCTACAAAGTGACGTTTATGGGTACTGAGTTTAACCTTTTATTGCTGGTATATGTAAATTCTGTAACAAACGTATACAAATTTTACCAACCTGAAAAAATAAAACCCAAAATAGTAGATTTTAGATAATATTGTACAATTCAAGGGTTAAATCTTCAGGTAGTAGCTGCTAACCAGTTTTATTACGGCAGTTGTGTCGTGCACAAATGAGTGGGTTAGTACGCAAAAGCTGGTTTGAGGCTATAGATCAACTTTCACATTAAAAATCTTTCAAAATTCAATTCATAAAACTGTAACTACAATGTTTTAATAAATATAGCGACCAATTAAAGACGGTTATACGCTAATTTATAAATTTCGTTAATTACAGATGTTATAATACTTGGGCTTCATACAACACATTGCTAGATAAATCTTCATTAACTACCCTCAATTTTCGTAGAGTTTACCTCGACCAAACATTTTTAAATAGGATCTATCACAATGATTTTGACTATAATGAGTTATTGAACTTAATATACATACACATACAATCGCATGCATGTAGCTTTTTAAGAATACGAAACACACCCAAACATAATCTATTTGCTCCCAAATCAAGTAGAAGTAATGCTGGAGATCGAGGTTCCCTAAGAAAAAATATGAAATCTTATAATGATAAATTATATATATATATATATATATAGATATATATATATATATATATATATATCTATATATATATTTATATATATATCTATATATACAGACATAGATTCTTCGATCTCAAAATTTTAAAGACGTATTTTGTAACATTACCACCTTGAAACCTAGTCTCGGCCTGTATATTTTTCTTTTAAATTCATTTTTTATCTTTTATTGCTTCACTACAACGCTAGCACTATGTACTGAGTAATATTATTCTGTGGATAATAGTGCTGATGCAGGTGATAAATTTCAGAGAAAAAAAGAAGAAGAAAAAACAATATTTTTTTATGCATATGGTGGCAGACAAGCAGACGTATCGCCTGATGGTAAGCGATTACCGCCGCCCATTGACACCCGCAATATCAGAGGCGCCACAAGTGCGTTGCCGGCCTTGAGGGATGGGAAGGGAGATGAGGGGAAGGGTTGGATTACGGGCCTCCAATATCCTCACTCACTCAGTGAAACACAGCGCAGACGCTGTTTCCGGTCTCCCGTCGAGCCGGCTCATGCATACCAAAGCGTGGCTCTCCCATGTTAATCTTAGAAAAAAGACATGTTATGTTACTTATGATCGTGCAATTGTTTGTTGCCCTGAATAAAAATAAATAAATCGTATTGTGAATGATGGTTGAGTCGGTGTTCTGCTCGTCCTAGTAATACTACCTCAGTAATTTCTTGGAAATGTGTGAAGTCATTATTGAATCGGCACTGAATTTTCAACGAATTTTTATTATAACTATTTACGTTCTGATGACATAAATATATTTTGAGCTAGTTTCTTAACTATTGGTGTGAATGTATTTTAAAAGTGACTGACATCTTGACCTATTATAAATCTTCACATGTATCTTCATATGTATGTAATCCCAGTGAATATCTGTATCTTAAAACCCCTTTTTACGAAAGTGATACGAACGAAGGAGTATAAATTTGCTATAGTTAAAGTTTATAAGGTGGTGGAGTGCAGAAAACTATTTTTTTTATAATTATGCTTTAAAATTTAATAACTTCATAAAAATAGGTACGATAAAATCTTTGATTTAAGACGTAAAAAAGAACTCTAGTAAAGTTTAAGCTCAAGAAGTAATAAATTTATAATCTTTTTATTTAAAACAAGCTTTTATGAGGTTTTTTATGTACATACACACTCTAAGCCCTTTCATTTGATACCCATATAACCCACCCAGGGTTGTTCAGAAATATGTACGCCGCCACTTTGTTACGGGGGCCATTTTCGATAATAATAATCCCGATTAAAATAATTCCATTATCATCAGAAATAAAGGGATATTTCAAATTTCAGTTCAATCAGAAATCGGGAAATAATTCAAATTAAACTTACAAGACTTGATTACAGACAAACATTGGAACAGGTGGAATTAATTAAAGCTTTAAAAAATTAAATAATTGTGGTCGAACTTCAGCCACTGGGCTGAGACACACACTTATTCGACGAAATGTCAGAAGTTAGCTTGTTTGCATATTGAGTTTTAATTATTCTATCTTTGTGATCTATTAATTCTTAGTTTAACTTAGATGATAATTCTGTTATTTCATGATAATTTAAAGGTCTGTCTTTAACCAAATAAATTATGTAGAAACAAGACCAATGTTGCGTCAGTTAAATTGAATTGTTAGCTGTCAGTTAATATTTTAGACAGCTGTAAGGCCTAAACTCATTTGTTTCTAGTACACGAAAGTATAGATTTATGAAGTTTACTGTCATATAATATTGAGCACGTTTTACTAGTCTAGAGCTTTTCAAAAACTGACAAGTACACGTTTTTACCGAATAAAGAAAGAACAAGTAATTAATCATGGTAATTATGTAACTGTATATTAGACATTGTAAGCTATAAAATATTAAGCGTTATTAATAATTATCATGTTAAAGAGACTAGTCGCTGCGATAATGAATTTTGGCGCTGAATATTGTATACAATCTTGTTAAGCTGAGCTCTGAAACAGATTTTTACTATTAAATTACTTGTAATAAAATCCGTGTCAGCTTTTAAATATGCTATCAGCATTACGAGCTCGTCCGTTCAGGTATTCAATCTTCTCTCATGAGGTTTCAGAACGTTATTTTATTCAGGTCGTGAAGCGAGCCGTAAGAAGGTGTTAAAGAGTGAATTGGCAAAAGGGGCCGAATGAATGGAATATGCGAACGGGTCGGTGCCTTTCGTTCTGATCGCCATTCGCAGTTGAATAATGAATGTGTGAGAGCCGATAGTACTTAGCGTGGCGACCATACAGCTCGTGTACTCACAAACACAACACGTGTTTAATTCGAACAAACACTGTTGTCACTTTGTGCCAGATATGACATTATTGATTTAAAAGACAAGTGACTAGTATAAGTTAATTTATTGCAGTAAAATACTAAAAACGCAAATAGATTATTTGTGCTGTTGATATTATTATTCTTTAATGTTGAAGTTCACGTCACAATTAAAGAAAAGCAAAAAATAATATTGCAAATAAAATAATAGTAGTCTTAATATATACAGATTTAATGNTTTATATGATGATATAATAAAAAAAAGATCCTTTATGACTTCTTATGTAATACGTTATTATTTCTTCAAAATCAAAATCAATGCTTTTCTTAAATGTAATGCATAAAAGATACATATTAAGGAAGTACATATTTAAAAGACAACCAAAAAACCCAGGTTATGATATTGCGATGTTATGTTATGACATTTAAAGTGTATTTTTTGCACTAGTTTTTGATAGAAAACGATTGACTTATATTTAGATATTATTTTATTTTAATGTAATAGGGGTAAACGAGCAGACGTATCGCTTAAATAGTTAATTTTAAAAAGGTAGATATGTATAAAAAAACAAATTTTCATATTGAAATATAGAGGTTATATTGTAACAAAAAACACTGCAATTTTCGGTAGTATTTTGGAAATTCAATTGGACTGTTTAAAGGCAAAATAAAAAAGACCAGTATTTATGAACATATTATATTTATATATTTTTGTTTTATGTATGGACCTGCCAAAATGACTACTCTGCCTAATGGAAAGCATGAACAGAATTAAAGAATAATGACCACCATACTCATTACAACCAGTTATAACCTTCTTTTTAGAAAAACGATCTTCTCATATATATGGCCAGGAAAACTATTAAAGGCTGTTGATGTGATGAGAAAAATTAAAAACTTTTTTCAATCACATAAAAAAATCACTGCAACGATAATATATATATAGNATTTAATGCCATGAGTAGAGAGCATGTACTTAAACGTTTTTTTTGTTGAGTACAATTTGCTTGCCGGTATTTCTTAAAATTACTAAGGTGTTACAACTAACCATGTTCCAATATATTTTTTGTTGGTTCATACTGTAAGAATAAAAAAAACAAAGCTTCTCGTAGAACGAAACTCATCCCAGCTCGTAACGAGAAAACGCTAAGTGTGATTTATTATGATGCATGAGCAAATTATCACTCCTATCGTGAGCGCTAATAAGTATCCATGGCACTAATATATATCTAGATAGATTTAACATATTACAGTTATGGGTAAAATATATACTTTACCCATAACTGTAACTTGTGTTGCATTGAAATTGTCAGTAGTGTTTATAAGTAAATCAAACAGATACTTGGTTAGTTAGTAAGAGTGGGTGTAATTTTCAAAGGAATATAATTATTGTTTGCAAGAAACATGCAAGAAACAGAAACCGGTTTATGAATAAGTTAAGTAAGCATTTAGGTAAACATGATAGTATATATAGTATATGTACCAAATTTTGAACTACATTTATCAAAGAAATTGTAAATATTAAACATTATTGTGATACTAAATTTCTAAATAGAAAAAACTATGTTAAACCAAATTTTGTTAGTTTTAGGTAGAACAGAGTTGGTCTGTTGGATATAGAAAATATCATTACGAAATTGTCGTGCGTAAAGGCACTGAGTAAAGAGACAGAATAAGAGTTAAAGACATTAAATATCTATGTAAACTATTGAATCCAATCTTGGCTAATTTTGTAAACATGTGTATTAATTAGTAAATCTATTTATCCCGATGATTTGAAGAAGGGTATAATACGGCCAATTTATAAATCTGGTAGTCACAAAAAGTATGTGAACTACAGGCCTGTTGCAATATTGTCGATTTTAGATAAAATTGAAGAACAGGTGATCGTTGGTCAAATAAGTAGGTTTCTGGAGGGTAATTGTATACTATCTGACATGCAACATGGATTTAGGAAAGGACGTAGTACGGTGACAGCCCTTTCCCGGTTTGGGGACCGGGTCAATGAGGATCTCCACTCTGGATTCCAGCTTATTATTATTCTATTCATTGATTACAAAAAAGCCATTGACACATTAGATCAGGATATTCTGCTGCAGTCTATGGATGAATGAGGAATTTCGTGGTCCCACAAAGAGTTGGTTTGAGAACTATCTAGCTAATCGAAAGACACGCACCACAGAAGTTGGTGTCTCGAGGGAGGAGGCTCTTGTTGATCTCGGTGTCCCGATCGGGTCAGTATTTGGACCCGTAGGGTATATAATGTACGTAAACAACGTTGCTAACGTAGTGAACAGGTGTAGCATGTACATGTATGCCGATTACATGTGCCTACTGAGTGCATCTAAAGATGTGTGTGAAGCTCAAAGGAACATTCAACATGACTTCAAGTAAATCATACAGTGGGCTCATGACAACGGTATAATACCGAACATTAACAAAACTAAATATATGCATGTTTACACGTCTTTCAATCAAGCGCCAAATCAGTAAATAAAGAGGAGTGTTTGTTGGATATACATACGATTTCTTACACACAAATAAAATACATTGCAAATGTGAAAATATAGAATCTGTGATAAGTCACAAATATTTAGGATAAATGATTGACACATTTTAATTGGGTATTACTTGTTAATGAGGTTAACAATAAACTAAGATTCATTTTAAGTAAATTTTATGTATTAATAATAATTGTTAATAAACATACGTTAATAGTGGGCGACCATGCTCTTGCGGATTCATTATTCAGCTATGGACTGAGAGATAAAAGATCTTCAAACAAGGCTTTTAAAAAACCTGGTTAACAAACAGGACAAGTTAATTTGTATCAAAGAATATGAAAAACTATATCCTATATGTAAGGTTTAGCCAATAGATAAAACAATGAAATATTTAATAGGCATAGAACACTATTTTAATGGCATATACAAAAAAGTTGTAGAAAATATATACAATACAAGAAGTGTAAGAGAAAATATACTGTGTAAACCTATGGGTAAACAATTATTATGGCAAAAGAATGCCTTTATATATAGTTCCACATATTTTTAATGAAATCAGCCTACTGCAACCATTCCCTGAGCTGAGTTCATGTCAACTGAAGTTACAACTAAAGGCTCTTTTGTTAGAGAGGTTCGGGGTTGGTGATGTGTGAAGAAATGGACTTTTTTTAATGTTAGAGATACTTATATATGTAGATAAGAGCGCATCTCGCCAACAAGCTTAACAGTTTGGCGAGTATTTAATTTATTGTCATGTGTAAAAAGTTGCTGTTTATGTACAAAAAAAATCTGCTATTGTAACGGATAGTTTATAAATTAATGATTTTTTTCTATGATACAGCATTGTGTTCCACAGGACTAGTATAGTATAGTATATTATTACTAAAATATAATGTTAAAACATTCATAGTCTCTATTTATCTCTTACAGATATCGGAGACGAGTCTCCTATTCACTGATAGTTAAAATAGCAATTCAATGGCAATGCCGCCTATCTACGGGCTTTTGTAGGGCAACTGTATATGAAGCTTTGTGCTACTTTAATAACTTCTGTTTAAAGGTATGATTGTTAGTTGGTAACTCAAAAAGACCGTAATTATTTTGATATTTGTAACACAAAAGGGGAATTTAATGTATATTTCATAAATGATATTTTTCCTCTCTTTTAGATGTATTACATGTTTTAGTCACAAAGCACTGCGGTTTGAGTGAAGCTATGTTGACAGTTAAAGCACATAGTAATTCGTTATATCATCGTTGAAAGCTTTGTTAAGCTGGCTTAAACTGAATTCTAGTTACTGAAACTAACATTAGGTAGGTCAATGGGCGGAAACTAATATACAAGTTGTAATAAATACATTTAAATACATGCAACTAGGTTCTGACTATTAAATACATTAGTAATAAAA
>PKRV01000252.1:173268-207952 GCA_003709505.1 Hyphantria cunea | reverse complement strand
TATATATATATATATATAAAATTTTGGGTGTTTTCTAAGTTCATAGTTTTATGACGACTTCCCAATACAGTGCAACAGAAATGTACTACAGCGCCATCTACCGTAGAAACACTGAACTACTGAGTAATGTACTACACGAAGAAACTCCCAATCCTGCATCGCTCAATAGAAATTCCCGCGCCGATTAACACATATACAACATTTCAACATAAATCGTTGGGCATTGGCCCGCCAGGCCTGATCTCCTCACCTAGTCGGAGGATCCTCCCTTTGTGTTAGAGGAACATGACACCCGTTTCCCTACAGTTTCATGGTACAAGCTCTTATTACTAATATTTATCCTTGTACACTAATTAACTCTTTAAATTTACATATAAAACTTATTTCAAACTATATATAGATTATTATTATGTCACATAGATATAATATATATGAAAATATATATGTTTTATATATTTTCTTCACTTGCTATATTGATTAGTTACCCAAAATCTAATATGATGAAATATTTACAGAGACACAGTGCACTGAATAAAATATAAATATTTTTTAAAGTTAAAGTTTCACAGTAGCTCGTGCTCGCCTCTGAATGTTAAGCTGAAATTTATTCCAGTCACGCGCGTCTCTGCTGTTTATTCACATTCGCATTGGCGTACGTAAATAATGGGGTAACGTTTAGAAGTCACCCGACTCATGTACGACATGCTTCATCTACCTACGCATTTGCTTTTTAAATATTTCGGCCTTTAATTTGTGTTGTATACAAAACACTCAGGTTGACCATTTATGTTATGTAATGTTATAAGCTGTACATGGCCTATGATTTTTATGCGATGTTTTTTGGGATAATAATAATAAATAGCTATAGTATATCTATCACATTAAAAGCGTTACACACTAGGTTTAAAATACTATATTACTGTTTAAAATTCTTGCTGATATGAACTAGATATATGAGACAAACAAAGAGAACGCTCTTTTATCAATGATCTCTTTGTGAAAGGCGAAAGTTGAGCGCCCTTAGTGTGTTATAGATTCGTTGTTTTCGATCAGTCGACGCTCTCCTACTTTAAAGTTTATTAGTTTCAGGGTTTTGATGGGTTCTAAACTAAACCCAATCATTATTATCATCTCGATAGTATCTCAGCAATGATTTATGATTTTAATCATTAAAATATCTAAATTACATTTTTAAGCTGTCATGGACAACACTATAATATTTACACACCCAACGCTTCCGATGTTTTACTTGCTCATTATGCAAACACGACTGGGATCCGAATACCTTAAAATTGTGTCCATAAAGATAAGGATTTTTGCGACTTCGTTTCGCTAGGCTCGAGGTTCCCTAAAAATTTATGATCACATTTCATGACTTCGTAAGAGTTCTGTTGGTTTTTCTCTAAAAAATTGATATCGGATGTCCTCATTTGAAAGAAGCTGTATAAATTGTTGGTTTTGTTGAAATTTTATTTTTACTTTTTAATGAAATGTAAGTTATTTGGTATTTTAGCATAGATGAACTATAAATTATATAAAAAAAAATTAAACGCATTAAGCGCAGTATTTCAGTGATGGTTCACGTGTCAATCCTGGTCTAGTTTTTGTTATGGATAGGCATTTGGCCAAGAATTAACTTATTATTAGATTTAATAAAATTAGTTATTATCATTGCAAACCTAATGTTATTTTACCTTATAATTAATATATTACTTTGTTGATATTTTTGAGATACAATTATGAATGTTTTGTAAAGCGCGGTTTCGTTGATGAGTTACTAAAAAGGGACGGGTTCTAATTGCTTTGAATAATGTATTTATACATGTGTATATCTTTTCATCAGTAGACAGGTTGTATAGTGCTGACCGAGAGCTAGCCTTTTGTTCCTCTGAATTTCATTAAGGGTTTGTTAAACAAAATATTCATTGAAGTGAGTATAAAAACATGAATCTGGAAAATGGGGCAACTAACTAAAATTTTGAGGGAAGCTTATTTTAAGGATAGAATACATATACCCTTGAATATGAGACCTCGCCAGAACGAGCTTGCTCGTAAAAATGTATAGTATAAATTATGGAGAATTGCTACGTCGTGTCGCCTCTCTCGCTGGCTAATTGATTCCTGACTTTAAGTCTAGCGAAATCTCGTTACACTAAGTGATAGCGAGAACTGCCACTTTTTCACTTAGTTCATTAAAATAAACACTAAGCTTTAAAAATTCATTAACATATTTTGTGTATAGAGGTATTTCTGAATAACAATCATCTTATGTATTGTTAGCAGGAGTGGAGTCAGTCAGCTTTATTGTGGAAAATAACGTAAAACTAATAATAACATAGACCAGTACGAAGGTTAAGTGATGCAATAGTTTGTGGTTTATGAAGGAACGTTTACATTTTACCTTCAAATGCCTTTCAAATTTTGTTGAGCGAAAATGGAATTAAAGTTTTGTTATCTTGTGTTCAACTTTATTCAAATGTATCTTACGAGGGTCTGGCAATTTCATCTCTATTGTCATCTTAGCAAAATATACATAGGTATATATTTTTTCAGTGTTGTTTACCAATTTGGTTTTATGAATTTGATATAATTTCGTGAAATGGACTGCTTTTTATTGATTTTCAATTGATTTGTAGCTTAGTTTGACTTACCATTCACATTCCTTATTAAATGTTATTTCAGTCATGATAACTGTTCCACCACTGCTGTTCTCTGCTATTCTCATGGAAATAATGGCATTTTATACCATATAGAAAAAATAACATTCAAAACCATAATCTTCCCTTCTAGTGGCAAAATAATCGCTTTGAATGTGAACTTTTGATTTCACGGTGTTTACTTTCGTGCGTAGCAGGAACGCTTTCGTTTCGTGCGAATTTAGTCATTTCAATTCGTTGACCGATTTTCCTGTTTTCCTTAATTTTGTCTCAGCTTGACATTTCTACCAAAATATCTCTTACTTAACGATCCGTGACGGGTGTGTTTTATTAAGTCGTAAAGTATTTTTGGTAAATTTGCTTCCTTTGCTTTGTTCGTAAATATTATTTTTTGTTGTGTTTTTACGGTCAAATAACTTTATCAAAAAAAGATTTGCTTATGAGTACCATTTCTGGTGAGTAAATATCGTTTCCGAGATGACTAAGGGTTTGTCGGATTAGGCTCTGATACTCAATAGTAACATTAATAAAAATTGTGACTTTTAAAATCAAAACCTTTGTAACCGATGTGGTTTAATATTTAATTGTCCATTTGCATAAGTAATAAAAGTTTAGTAATAGAGGTTAAAGTCACGAAGCTGTCCTATTTTTATTATAACCAGAGCAGTAGCAATTTTGTAGCCTGTCCGTTGATATTTTACTTAATGCATATGGATACTAACAACTTTCGTATTATCACACGTTGTAAAGATATAAAAAGGCTGGTAAACTGTCGCCTTTTCTTATAAGAGCGACCCCCTGAGGCGCTACTACACTACTTACCCCAAAAACGATGTGATAACATTCGTCATCACGTATTGAAATATTAAAAGGTACTTAACATGGCCTCCTGCAGCGCTTTTTTGTACCATATCTATATATCGCATACTTACATTTTTATTGATGTTGTTTATTTTTGCGATTAAATTTATTTGTTTACTTTTCAAGACTGTTATCACAGATCTTATCCTATCTTAGGATCTATCTGTCAGACCATGTGATATGCGACTGTAATATGGATTAGTTTCGGTGATTCAAAGTTGGAATAAAACCTTTTTTGTTTTTTTTAATCACTTTGTGTTTTGATAATGTAAGCATATAACCGCCAATGCCAATAACAACCTCGTATACAATCTATAAATGCAAGCACACAAGAAAGTAGCCGTAGTAGGAATCTTATAACCTAGTAGGACTCGCGCATTGAGGATCCTGTAGAAACCTGTAGGTGTATTATATAATGTAACTTCTTTTTTTGCTTTTCGCAATTTTTTCTATATCTATGTTTATCTAGTTGTCTGTTGCTTCGTGCCGAATTTCAAGATTCTGAGAACCCTGTAGGTTTTGATTTTCTGGCGGGTGTCGGAAATTTGTACCATAAACGGCTGTATCTTTTGATTGCGTTGCGTTGATTTTTTCACAGCAGTACAGTAGGGACAGTAGACTTGAGTATTTGATATGAATTCAGCTATATGCCTCCACGCGTTTCTGAGATAAAGGGTCTTGAAAAACAGACGGACAATGAAGAGATCCTATAAGGGTTCCGTTTATTTCTTTTGAGGTACGGAACCCTAAAGACATAGTTTATAGGGAACTAGGACTAAGAAACCATTAAAACCATTTATTTTGGTATAACTAATTTTTCACACAATCATTGCAATGTGCAGCAAAGGCTACCAACTGATAAGGATGCCTTCACATGTATGTCTCTAATCTTAGTCCAAAAAGTGTATTTTCCTAAGATACGTTTAAATTAAATGTTTTTATGAATTCAAACAGTTTTACTTAATGTTTGAGGTTATTTTAGAGTGACTGTTATAAGAATTGATTCAAACTAAAAGATTTTTCTCAATTGCTAGTTCAAATTGGTATTGAAGATTATCCAGTTATTAAAATATTTATTAAATACAAACTGTTACCGTAATTTACAATCAAAGACAGGATATAAATGAAATTGTCTTCCGATTGAATTCACCTGGAAAATCCAGTTGATGGCTTCGAACGCTGTTGAATGATTTTAACTTACAAAAGGAAGGAAGAAGGAAGGAAGTTTTGAAGTTATCACAGGTTCACAAATAGAATGTAAATATAATAAAAATAATAATATATGGGTGTGTGTGTATGTGTGTACGCGCGTGCGTGTGTGTTTGTGTATATGTGTGTGTGGATGTGTGCATGTATGATAAGTGTTCGATTGTATAGGGTATGATAGTATATATTTTGATCGCCAGCAAAGGACACGGAAAGATCAAGAAACAATCTTAAGGAGGACCTCTGTTTCCTCATAGTCAAGCGTAAGAAGCTTTTTTTTTACATTTCATTCTTCTTACATCAACAATTGAGAGTAGTAGTTTTATTGTACAATTGACTCGCTCTAAAACTGAAAAACTTTTGTGCAAATGCAGTTTTTACATAGACTACAAAATGTCTTCAGGAGTTAGTCTTTTTATTTATTACTGGATAGTTTAAAGTTTTCTAATATAACTATTATTATTATTAGACGTGTGCTTTATTAAAAAGACTGTTTATGGGACAAAGACGCGGCTTAAAAAGAGCAACTTGTTAAATTAGTCATTGCACTCTTCCGACGTTCAGAATTTTTCTTTTACCTACGCCTCCTCAGGTATGACCTGAACCGTACACCGTACCGTATAATAAAACAGATTGACAGAGAGACTCCAAACAGTTTTGACCAATTTCCAATCTGTAACTTACTTGAGATTTTTAAATATGGGCACAAGTATTTGAACTTTTTTTACTAAGTTTAAAATATGTGCATTAAATGTAAAAGTTTTGTCGATTTCTTTGCCTAAATATTAGACTGTTACTCTTTTTTAGGAATCAGAAAATATACCTAATCAAAAGTGTGACATATGCCACGCGTTTGTAGATTTTTAAAATTTTTAAACCGAATAAAATGCTTTGATTTTTAATTTGTTTTTATAATGAATTAATAACAAAATGATTAATTATTTGAGGTTCTTACGAGAAATGTTTTGAAATACATCAGTCAGAGCTGAAAGGCTATTCTAAGACGTACACCGATTAGTTTAAAACCAAGTTATTTAATATAGTTCCCTATAAATTGGTGTGCAAAGCAATTTAATTTGTGATTCCCGGGGACTGTTGCCTTCGTTATAGTTTGATAAAGTTCGTAGAGAATTCCCTCTAAGTAGGCCAATTGATAATTAAGTTTTATTTGTTATGAAAGTCATTAGATGAGGAAATCTTGTTGGAATAATTTTGTGCAAAACTTTGGACTACTGTGTGAGTTTATGTAATTAGGGGCGACGAAGACGCAGATTGTACATCTTCAACTTTATTTTCAGGTCACTCCGCATCCCCGTAAAATATTTTTGATCGTGCTACCTTACCTACCTTTAACGCGTACCCTTTGCAAACAGAAATATCAGTCAACATCTTTATTTAGTTCAGTATTGGCAATATTAGTTCATACTTAGAGGTTGCTTTTTGATTGTTTCTCATTACATATATAGTCTTTTTATTTATTGTTAGTTTATGCGGGAATTGAATGAATACGTAATAATGTTTAGAAATTAATTATTTACCAAACAAATCGTTTTCTTATGGAATAGGTGGTAAACGACTAAACGTATCGCCTGATGGTAAGCAATTAGAAGTAATGCTGGAGATCGGGCTTCCCTAAGAAAAAATATGAAATCTTATAATGATAAATTTCACTGACATAGATATATCATATATACATATATACATTCCTCGATCTCAAAATTTTAAAGACGTATTTTGTAACATTACTACCTTGAAACCTAGTCTCGGCCTGTGTATTTTCTTTTAAATTCATTTGTTATCTTTTATTGCTTCACTACAACGCTAGCACTATGTACTGAGTTATATTATTCTGTGGATAATGGTGCTGATGCAGGTGATAAATTTCAGAGAAAAAAGAAAAAGAAAAAACAATCTTTTTTATGCATATGGTGGCAAACAAGTAGAGGTATCGCCTGATGGTAAGCGATTACCGCCGCCCATGGACATCAGCAACACCAGAGGCGTCACAAGTGCGTTGCCGGCCTTGAGGGATGGGGAGGGGGATGAGGGGAAGGGTTGGATTATGGGCTTCCAGTATCCTCAATCACTCGGTGAAACACAGCGCAGGAGCTTTTTCAAACCAGTTTTCTATGACGGCGTGGTATCACTCCAGTGGGACGGCCCATGCATGCCAAAGCGTGGCTCTTACGGTAAATGTGGCGTTTTGAAGTAAACGGTTGTTTATAAACAAAGATTTAACTTAGTTATCGTTGGTAGACTTGAAGGTCCCTTCTGATGCCTCCCTTCCATTATCTTATCAGGAGGGCCATAAGCTTCTTGTTGCTTTAGTGGTATAAATAAAAAATTAAGTCGAGCACGTAAAAAAATTTTTTGCTGAGAGAATGAGAGCCATTGTGTGTAACGGTAGAGAATATAACGTTGCACGCACGTTCGGTCTGCGGATCTACCGAACGAGTACTTCTGTTTATAGCTCTATAAAGTAACGTTTCATTCTAGCCTTGTTCGTGTACCCTTTATAGGTCGTTGTAACTGATCGAGCGACACTTTTACTCGCTTCTTAAGACGGCGTAATGATGGAACATTTTTAAGGAACATTATAGATTTTGGGAAGGTTCTGCTCAACATTGGTATATAAATCAGACAGTATATTTATTTATCTGTCTTGCCTTAATGGGTGATAGTATGATGATATAATAAGTATCAAACAAATTTAACTAATTGATTAGTGTCCAGTCCCGATATGTCCCTACATTATATTGATAGCATAAGTCATATGGTAATCGTTCATATTACCGACCCGTAATTCTATTTTATATTTTGGACATCTAACAATCAACGCCATTTAGTCCTAGGCTGAGCAGATCTTGTGTTATAGTTTCTAGAAAACTGATATAAATACATATATAAATATATATATTTCGTAAAAATATATATTAAACTTAGAAGACACCCCAACTCCGAAATTAACATTTGCAGATCATACAAACATTAAATCCGAACCGAGAATAGACCCGAGACCACAAACACAGCAGTCGCATAGGCTACCACTGCGCCACCGAGGCAGTCCTATATATGATCATGATATCTAGTTAGATATTTTGTAAACGGTTCTATATATAATCATTTTTTTTTAACAGTAGCGGTATCATCAGGCTTGTGATCGTTTCTGATGAGGCATACCTCATGAAGATGATGAAGTTATGACAAATTACTCTTTGCGGTCAGAATACTCAGAATATAATATATTTTGCAATGTCATATTCGGTATCGTCACAGTCTGGTAATTAATGAGTACCGTGTGAAACTATAACTGAATCTTGAGTTCTTATAACATGTTCATAAACGACTGAACTTACTTCTAGTCATTACAGGCCCTATTAGAGTATGTATAGCTAAGTTACAATTTCGAAAATATTAATAATGCAGCGATTAGACGCATCGTGATAGAATAGAGACAAATTGCCCTCTTGGTTGATTTGAGAAGCACGTACAAGTGGCGGTGGAAAGGGAACGGAAGCAGGAAAACAGTTCAGTAGGAGAATGCAAAAAGGATTCTGGTCTTCATTAGTATTTCTCTAGGGCAATGGCACTAGTCGTAACAAAATCAGTTTAAAAGTACCAATCCGGATATGATTTCGTTCACATGCGCTGTTTAACTAACCATATGTGAGTCAGCACGGAACTAACAATGCCTGCGAGAGTTTCCTCACAAAATGAAGATCAAATAAAAAGGCCCATTGAAATTGGCATTAATAATATATAGGCAGGTTCATAAACTAATCAAGGGGAAAACAGCGTAGCAATACATTAATATTGATGATGTTTAGTTTGAAGTTGTTAATTTCAAATAATGATAAAATATATTAAAATTTTTGAAGACAAATGTTAAGTTTGTTACACACAAAAACTTTGGGTATAAAAACGATTTCTAAGATTATAAGCACCGTATATTGATACTGTCTTGTAGTGTCCTGTTCTTTAGTAATTTAACTTGAATGTAATTAATGAACTGACCGTCCGCGGCGCCTTCTTAGCCATTACTCAAGTGCTTACTCATTAACACAGAAACGTTCTATTCAGATAGTATAAATAAATTGCTCGTTCATATTTCACTAAATGTGGTATTTTGCGACGCTCGCACTAACTACAACATAAACAGCTATGTCGTACCGTTAAATGGTAGCGTATTAAACAAATTATGCAAAACATAGGTCTATATTTAATGTACTGAAGCTATTATGTTACTTTATGGCATACTAAAACAGACCAAGTGTACTAGTTAAGGGGATTTCGCGACATTAATATATGACAATGAATTTAATCAGGATAGTTAAGAAAAGAAAGAATCGTTATTAATATAACAATACTAGTAACAGAAAAAAAAACTGTTGTTTCATATTATGAGAGTAAAATATAATAAGTTGTAGTGTCAACCAATCGTAATAGTCATTTGTGGAGAGGATACGTGCGCTGAATATCTTTGATATAATAACAATCTTAATAATAATCTCTTAGGGTGAAGTAATGAAAGAGACAGTAGGTACTGTTTTAATGTAAAACTAACAATAAATAATAATAAATTCGTATGCAAGTGAAACTGTTAGCCACAAAGGGGATTTTAATTTTAAAGATAACTCGATTCCATTGTTACTGTTCCTATTTGAATATTTGATACTTAATTACTGTAAAATCTATATTAAATAAAACAATATTACATCTACACCATTACTAGTGATTGATTTGATTTATTTTGGTTATGATTTTTATTTTATATAGTTTGAATTTCATTATTATATTCTTACTAGCTTTTGCTCCCCCGTATCGGAGGCCCATACCCCATTATCCAAAGGCCGGCAACGGACTTATGACGTCTCTAGTGTAGTGGGTGTCCATGGGCGACGGTAATAGCTTCCCGTCGCCCATTGATACCGGTGATATATATGCTCGGTTGTCCCTTATTACATAAAAATAAAATAAAAAAATACGATTCCTAGGATCCTATGTCCTTCTTCAAGAATCAAAGTATCTCCACGTCAAATTTCATAGAAATCGGTGTAGTGGTTTAGCCGTAAAAGCGTAACAGAGAGACTTATGAAGTTATAATATTGTTTATAGCTGTTTTGCAACATATCATGATTTTGACAAAACGCATTTTTTTCTTTATATAGACAACAGCGGCCATTTTAGAATTTTACCCTTTGACGTATAAACCTATACAAACATACAGATGCGGATACGAAGAACATCCAGACTAGAGAAAAGTGTTGTCGAGTGTGGGGTTTTAACCAATAACAGCGCTTAAACCACTACGCCACTACAACCAATATAATTAACATTTGAAATTAAATACTTCGGGCAACAATCATTGTAATATATTAGTTATTATAGTTTGTGATATAAACGTTGTGTATTATTATCAATTAGTGTACGAAAGCGACACAAATATGGAGGCTTAGTTCATTTACATGGGTAAGTTATATACACATGTATAGTTGTAATAATCGGTGTCTTACGATGTCTACACCAACAAGCAATATTAATATTCAAATTGGTTAAAGATTTATGTGTGCTTCACATACTAAATTTAACTTGAATTATTAATTTAAGGTGTCGAGTCGCTAGTAAACATTACCGACTGGTAATGTTTACTAGCGACTCGACTCGACTCGAACTTTAAGACGACTGTCTAACGTGCCTTAAGGTAACTATTTTAATATGACAAATAACCGTTGTCGTGAATATATATAAAATATAAATGTTATCCATGTAAATTGCAATGAAATTAGGCACAATTATATGAATGTTTTTAATAATACCTTTGCCATTGCCCGCGCCTTAATTTCTATTATTATTGCCTATCTTTGTCCTATCCATTTATTATACATCTATTTATTTTAACCACACTTTCCTAAGTAACCACTTTAGGGATTAGTTTGTTAAAAACATTTCTTAGTAGATAAATGAACATAAAACAAAAAAAAACATTATCTATCAAATTTGAAAATAATGTTACCCAGCTCAGGATTATGTTGCTTCGTGGCTAAATTTGAGGGCGAGGTAATATTTTCCTAAATTCAAAAGCGAGGTGCATGGTCTAAAGCAGCCCTAGATCCATTTTATGTTAATGAAGTCATTTCAGTGATAAATATTCAACAATGTGTCATTTAAAATTCGAAGTTAATAAAAGTATTTTAACAAATGGGTATCCCATATTATTTGAGGGATTTCGTAATGTTCTGACTACTGAGAACGAGACAGTATTTTAATAGCCGATAATTGACCGTATTCCAACCCATAAAATGCAAACTAATTTTATAGGTATTGACGTAACTACAGTGTTACAAACATGTCGGTATATATTCCAATATCAGTGGTCTGCAAGCATGATATCAGCTAGTGGCCAACGGCTCATTAATTTTGAGTTTGTACAGTGGTGGTATCATGATATTATTCAGGTTTATATAACATTATAGATAGGTAAATCGATTAAATGAGTTGCCGGCTCAACGCGGTGGCCGTGCCGGTGCGGTAGCGTAATTACAATAACTCGTACGCTCGTAGACCAACTGTAGCAGTGTAGCGATGTAGCGGTGTGACGTAGCAAATAGCCCCAAGGTGCGTGTAGTGCAACTAAATTTGATCGCCGTCGCCAGCCAAACCAGATTAACTCGTACGTTCGCCGCTTAACTGTTGATATTTACTCAAGTTATTCACACAGTCTGATGCAGATGGAGTGTGAATAGTCTTTGATATAAGTCTAGTCTTTTTTTTTATGCGAGACAAGTAGGCTATTATTTCTATAAATTCTAAAACAAAGTGTACTGTCTTCCTCATAAAGCTAGTATGATTGTTCTGTAACATAAACCGGTTAAAGGTCTTTTTGAACTTTGGTTTCCTAAAACTTCGTTTTAATTAAAACAAGTCCATGATAATTAAAATAACAATTCAACAAAGGTAAGCGAAGCAATTCAAAGTTTTAATAATTAGATTTTAAGTTTGTCAACAGTACGAAACTTCAATTACGAGTACTTTACTACCTCGCAGTAATTTTTAATTTATGGTATAAGATTCATTAAAACATTGCTTTTGATAAATCTTAAATTTCATTTGTGCTAACTAGTTGTGGAGAATTATGGTAAACATTTTATTTTTATTAATTGCAAGTTTTGAAATTAAATTAGATAAATACATTTATCTTAAATATGCAAAACCAAAACATACTAGCTTTTTACTATAATTCAAAGTGACGGCGTTTTTAATAGATACTTGTGAAAAAAGCCTATTTTTCTACAAAAGATATAGGGATAAAAACTGCCATCATACAATTGGCCTGTGGGACTTCTTAGCTAAGAGTTAGGAGTTGTCTACAGTGCCATCAGATGTATATTATTAATGTCCTTGTTTCAGATTTATTTTCTCATATTTTTTCTCGATTAAATAATTTCTGTTAAATTAAGCTCTCAACTTGTTACTGTTACTAATCGGATATTAGTACCAGCAGTAAACAGCGCTTGCAACAGACTGCACATTCAGGAAGCAAGCAAGGAGAGTTAATGTGAATAATTAATTGGCAAACTAAACATTTGTTAGTTAGCGTGAAGTGGTGGGAAAATGAGGACGGGTGTTAATTATGCATAGTATTTGTTGCTGACATCATAGTGAAAAATGAGAGTCTTTGGACGAGTGTTGTAATTTTGCCCGTTCAATACCTATATTTTTTATTACTTTGATTATTCTTACTAGTATTTTCATCTTCATATTGTCTTATTCAATGGTTGAAGTTAAAATTTAACAAGAAATGGTGATGATCAAGAGGTTTCGTCATATAACATTTGTCTGTTCTAATAGTACGGGTATAGTAACCGCTACTATCTTGTGATACTTTAATAGCACTAAAATTTACATAGTAATACATTAAAGGTCTCTTAGGAGTAATCTAATGACGTCAAAAAAATAAAACTAGACAGAAATTCTTCAATAAACTTTTGCGACTTGAAGGGACTTCACGCAATCGTCTTCTTTTGATGATATGGCAATCAGCCGGATCAGCTATTTCTGCCAATGTCAAGTATTTCGAGTCTTCGAGTCTTCAAGTCTTCGTCGTGATGGAGTTAATGATAAAAATTATAAAAAATGTGGATGACATGAAATGGGGACCGTCTTTCGAAAAAACAAAAAACGATCTCTCGACTTCACGCAATAAGTTTGTTTATAAAACAACTGACGTTTTGACAGTTTTTCGTTGATATATCCGTCAGGATATTAAATTATACTACAACTAAGAGTTCTCTAAAAAAATAACTCTTTTTTTTTTTTTTGGATCGTTTTTTGTTTTTGCGAAAGACGGTCCACATTTCATGTCATCCACATTTTTTATATTTTTATCATTAATTCCATCACGACGAAGACTTGAAGACTCGAAGACTTAGAATTGAAGACTTGAAATACTTGACATTGGCAGAAATAGCTGATCCGGCTGATTGCCATTCATCAAAAGAAGAACTCTTTTTTCGTGTCAGTGTTTCCACTGCTATTGAATTGTTGTAGAACATAAATAAATCAGTTACATAGGTAGTAACTTTGCATATGTAGATGTAACTTGAGACATTGATGGGCCGATTTCATCTTAAGATATATTTTGTCATTAATTACTTTTCGTTTATTCTGTACAACCAAATTACACACAAGTAGCTAGGTAAGNTAGGTAGGTTCTAAATAGACCAATATTTACATCACAAATAGGTATTCTGAAAAGTATTCTGCCGTATAACCCTAAAATGTGCTGAGGCTATTCAGTGTGCATTAAATTAGAACATTACTAACATACTCATGCATGGGTATAGACAAATTATACTCAGATATAGAACGAATATGTGACATAATTATTAATGTTGAGCCTACTCAACATAAATAATTGTGTCAATTATTTGTTGAACCAAGTGTCATGCGTTCGATATCTAAATCGAACGCTTGTCAGTTGGTTAGTGAGGATTATTATACACTATATACATCGACTTTATGGTAAATAGTATTATCATAACAACACTACGTTGGTTCTATGTTCTTTTAAAGTGTTTAGGTTTTATATATTGTATTCGATCCTGAGAGTGATCAGCGTTTTGTTAAATTAACAGAAATGTACTCAACAACAGTGATCTCGTAGTATTTAAAGTTATGTTTTGATGTAGAATATTTAATTTAAAGCAATATTCTACATTCCCTCATTTTGTCTTAAAAGCTATTATTTACATTATATACACATAAAGTGTATAATATTGCGCGATGTTGCAAAACCTTGCCTTTTGTTCAGTCAGCAACAAAAGTTTTGTGAAATGTGGGCGTCTAAAACTGTGTAAATTTATTTAATGTTTTCTGCACTTACTTATAAAAGCAGAGTATTGCAAAACAAGCTTCATGCTTTCGTTGGTTTCGAAATAGGACGGCACTACCACGTCGCCGAATTGGCACAACTAACAGATAAATGAATAAAAGTACATAAATATAAAATATAGTTACTTTATTACGCCAATAAAGCTAAGGAAATTTCTCAAAGAGCTTCATAAAGTTTCATATTGTATAGTTTTATGAGTATATGTCACTAGTTTCTAGTTTCAGTCAAATTTCCAAAGAAAATTATTTCCTTTACCATTAATAGTGACTCGTTTTAATAGTTTTAATAAATCTACAATTTTTAACGAAGCCTTTGTTATTCGTACATAAAGATCTACTTCCTTTTCAAAAACTAAGGCGTTTATCCTCCAATATTTCATTATCATTTTCAGCTTATCGCAATCCATTGATAGGCATATGCCTCTTCCATTGCACGCTACTTGGCTTGATCCTATATAGATGTTATAAAAAATAATTATAATTAATGTCTACTCTGGAGATGTACAGGATTAGCAATAACTTATATAAATTTCTCACTAACTAATGTAACAAAATGTTACATTATTGCAATAGATTACTTTCCCTTCCCTACACTCTTACCTTATTATGACGGGAGAGGGTGTGACTTGAAGAGCAGGAACGCACTTGTAACTCTAAATTTGTAGGAACTCCATGGGCGGAGGTAGGAGATCTTAAAATACCTGAGGAGGTATAAAACTGAAACTTATACCAAATACAAGCCCACTATCTCTCGGAGCTGTGATAAAATTAAACTTCTAAGCCAACGCAATCAATAAATATACCCGTTAATGCTGCAAATTTTTGACATTCGCAAGAGAATCAAAACCTACAGGGTAATTCCCGTGAACTCAGAGTTTTAAAATTTGGTACGCAGCAGCAAGGAAAAATTAAGAAAAGCATAAATTTTAGTTAAATCATACAATATAACTACAGGTTTATGCGGAACCCTCACTGCGCGAGTCCAACTCACACTTAGCCGGTTTTTTAAAGTAAACAATAACTGTACTTATGTGCCGTTAACCGCATAATCGTACAATTTACTAACACAAATAACATTCAAACGCAAAACATAAAATAAAAAGTGTATTTATATCACAAAAACAATTAATTGTCCCATTTGGAAATCAAACACAACAATAAAGGCCGGCAATGCACTTGTGTCGCTTCTGGTGACTGCTCATATACCATAAAAGAAATCAGGACAGTAACGTTGGTGAGGTGCGACTTAAAATTCTCTGTATTCACAAGATATACGCTGTATGACCTTTAATATATTTTTTACTTAAAGAATTTAATCGAAAACTAAAATGTTTGACGTCAGAAACCAGCATTCAAGTTGACCTTAGTCCTAAAAAAGCTCCCATCTGGGACAAGACTTTTCGGACATCACTGAAACATATAGACTTAACTGAAGCTGCTTTTCATCCTCTAATTAAAAAATGTACATTACAGGCCTTAAAGTTCGAAGGGTACTTAAGCACTAAGGTATATACGCTGATGTTTATTATTAATTAATTAAGTGGCAATTTATACAGTTACTATGACATTTTATTATTTGTAATTGTACCCAGCATTATTCTCATAAGCTTAAGTAGCGCAAAAAATATTGTTTGAAGAGTAAAAAGTAGGATATCGATTTAGCCCGTTATACCTATGCCGCAGAAATATTCGGAACGTATTTTATACACCAGTGGCTTTTTCATACTACTTTGACCCAGTTGTGTAATACTAGGCGTATAAATTGTAGTTTCATAATCGATCGCTTTCTTTTCCAAATAAAATTAGGTAAAATCACGAACCTTGACATAAAGTATTCTGATTTACAAAAAGCTCTGACTGTTCACTTCCTTAGGAGTCTCCTAATTTTTAATTTAAAGTGCACAACATATTTAACGTATTTAATTGACTAAGAATTTGTATCATATTTGTCAAAAATACTTTGCGTTTATTACTACGTTACTTTATGTGTAAATGATAACTATAACCCGCACATAAATGGAATCACATACAACATAAAATTGGTAATGATGTGTTTTCCAAAAATTGTAAAAATATACTATCACAGACCTTTTGGTGATATTTTATGTTATACAATTCTGTAGCACCAAACTAAAACACTAATTAATAAAATAATTGGTTATTTTTTAAATTAATTATTTTTATATATCTAGTGAAGTTTCGTCAGTAATAGCAATTAAGCGTTTAAAAATTCTGTATTTTAACGAAATATTTTTACTTAATTACTAACTTTTTAAATATTCTTTTTATAAATCACCAGTGTATCATATACATTATATAACCTTGCTTGAAACATAACATAAATCATGGTGAAATCCCCAAGCACACAAGAAAAAAGTAATTTTATTTTCATTTCTGTATAAAACGTGGGCTGTTCCAAAAATAGTGAAATGAAAAATAGTTAGAATATAAAAATGTTGTTTAACAGCTTTTCAAAATATTCCCCTTCAACACAAATGCACTTATGCACTCGGCTGAGCCAGCTTTAAAAACATTTAAAAAACGTATTTTGGGGAGGTCGAAAAATAACCGCCGAAATTCTTAGACGTACTCGTCTACAGTGCTAAATTTCCGCCTACGAAGCATTTTTTTAACGTGGGAAATAAAAGAAGTCACTTGGAGCTAAGCTATCTGGGCTGTATGCAGCATGAGGTAAGAGTTGTACCCCCGAAATTATCAAATAATTCGTAGTTCTAGCAGCTGTGTGACCGGGTGTTTTATCTTGGTGAAATGCCACGTAAGCCACTCCTTGAGCGCTCGCTATCCAACAAAACTTAAGGCTTAAACATCACTATGCCATTTACTAGTACCTGTTCTACGGCCTTCTAACAGAATTACTGCTACTGGTCTACTATAACGAAAAAAACCGCTATAATTTTTTTATTAACGCTCCGAATGCGAACTATTTTTGTGGCCAAATCGTCCTCTTCAAACATCCATTGCGTGGATTGCTGCTTCGTGAACGGGTCGTAGCTATATATCCATGATTCGTCAATTGGAAAAATGTAGGATACGTTTTGCGAAGTTCCTCTTTCGAACTATGCTAACATAAATTTGCACCAATCAACACGACGGCATTTATGCTCATCGGTGAGAGAATGAGGTATCCACCGCGAAGCAAGTTTCCTAACTTTAAGGTGTTCATGCAGGATGGTAGAAACTGCTTGGTGGTCAGCCGGGTCTGGGTTTATCCTTTAAGTTTTCTCGATCACATAAAAAATCATGAAACCAAAGTAATTATTGCTAGTGCAGGAAAAGACTCTCCAAAAGCAGCTTATACACTTTCTTGAGATTCTTTGAATTTAACCTTTGTTCATTATTATAGAAATTCGTTGCACGAAAAACTTCCCGCGAGACGTCCATTGTTTCAAACAAAAGGTGAGTGACAGATAATTTTTAAACATATGAAAAACTACACATAAGTGTCCAGTAATTTTCACAAAGGAGGTTTGTATTGAAATTAGCCGTCGATCCAAAATACCTAGTTTCATTAAAAAAGAGATTGTACTTATTATGTGGCTATCAATTTTCAGAACAACCTGGGTATGTTAAGTTTGAAAAAGGTTTTTCTGTTATTTGATTAACTAGCCCTTAATATATATTTAGGGCCTGGTCTCAAGGACTTCATACTTCAAGTGCAAAAAAGTTTCTAAACAGAGATTTGTAGAACCATTGATCCTTTATCCGTCGAATGACCAAGCCAAGTCAGCAAGCCAATGAAACCAAGAAATATGTAGTTTCTTTGAAATTTACAATGCCAATTTTATAAGCAATTTTCAAGATCTCAATACCTTACTTTGATATGTTCTTTATTTTGAAGAAATCCGATATTTTGAATAGATAAATAAAATTTTGGTTAGAACTATGACCAGTTCACGAGTAGATTTGTCTCTAATAATTGATTTAACCATATTGCCGCCGCGTCAATTCTCAAATGGAACGTTAACCCTTGCTTTTAGCAAACGGTTCACTCCAGTCAAAGCTTTCCAATACCTAATCGATGAACAGAATACTTTCATTCAAACTGAACCTTTTGTTATCGATAGACAAAAGAAGTTTTGAAGCGAGATTCTAATCGCCTTAGGCATACGTTGGTACGTAAACCAATAAAGTTTGGAGTAACCTTCTAAAGATATCATTTCGTTTAAAAATAAACCTTTCATTATCGTTTTACTTGAAGATCTTACTATTTTAATTAAGGTGCGTTGAATAAAATATTTTCTGTTCTATCTGGGACATATAATTTGTATCTGTAGATTATTTTTGCTGCATTTTTAGTATTTATTAAAGCCAGTTGGCACGTATCTTGGTTTTGTACAGCTGTCATAGTTTATGAAATATAGTAAATTAAAAGGTTTTTAGAAAAAAAAAACAATTTTCTACTTCAAAAATATATAATATTAAAATACGGTTACTGCTTAATAAGCTCCTCTTATGATCCCAGTGCAAGTGATTGTTTAAAAGTATTTTTAACAGAAAGCTACGTGTCAAATGAAATTACAAACTGATTCAATTTATTTTGACTACAAAACTAAATCAACGTGAAACTACAATATTGATAATTTAAGAAATTTATATACAGCCAATAGTATAACATTTATATTTTCTTTCATTTATTATTAACTTATGATTTACGCAAACAACATGACCGGACTATGCGGTGTTCCTTGGGAGTGGCCTATGTCCACCAGTGGACTGCAACGGGCTGATGGTGATGATTATGATTATTTTAATATACATAGCTGGCTACAAAACCCATTCGTTGCTTATTGTCACATAAATGTTGTACAAAGACAGGTCCAGGTCTGTGACTGCCGTGAGAAAATCGGCTTTCTTGACAAAGCATTGGCGACATCAAAGTAGGTTATTCTAGCGGGTTTGACATATAAATAATAATAATACGTGCAGATATTTACTAGTTCGTGACATGTCGTGAGTGACATGTTAGTGAGTTATTAGTGAATTTAAAGGGAAGATATTTTATACTATATTACAACAAAAAATCCAAAAAAAATATGTAATTATTATAAAGTATGTTTGTTTATGTAATTGAATCCATAATAAATATTGTAGTATTCATTAATAAACAAATGTGATAGATAATTCTTAAACTTTTTAGTGTAAGGTGAAACTAACCGATAGTTCAAATATATATTGTTTTTTTAATTAATTTATTTATTTTTTATTGTACACACTTAACAAATAGAGAAAAAAAAAGAGTTACAACATACAAATGTGTCAAATGGCGGTCTTATCGCTTATGGCGATCTCTTACAGACGACCTTAATATGTATATTTTGGTGACATTAATTAGGGTAGCAGTAGTAAGATGCACAAATCTCGAATCTGATCAAATGTGAATAATTATATGAAAAAAAATACTAAATTCAAAATATTTAAAATTTATATATAAATAAACATCTACTCATACTACATATATGAACATACAAATATATAAATACATACATAGATTTAATAAATATATATATATTTTAAATAAGGTATTATAATGAGAGATAATAATCCTTCACTAACTTTTGAACAGGCAAGGTTTTAGAGTGACGGATCGTTTCTGGTAAATCGTTTCAGTCTTACTGCTTGCACAGTAAAGGATTTATCTGTAAACCGTGTGGAATGTTTTGCGATTGCTAGTTTTAAATGCTCTGATAATCTCAGGTTCCTAAAACGAGTGTTGTGTAAGAACAGAAGGCGTTCTTTGAGATAAGATGGGGTGTGGGGATGAAACAGAATACTATGTCTAATAAAAGAGAAAGAATGTGAAGATTCCGGCGAAAGCGTGTTGGTAGCAACTTGAGTTTAGAACGAAATTCAGTCATATGGTCATATTTGCGTAATCCAAATATGAATCTAATCCAGAGGTTTTGGAGCCGCTCAAGTTTGTTTAGTTGGTCTTCGGTGAGATCCAGATAGCTGACATCGCAGAGACCCCGCTGGTGCAAATAGTTTGCGGCTAACTTCCCCAATCTGGGGGCACTAAGATAGGTACCGATCCATATATATCCCCAAGTTTTTAACTTTTTCACTGTATGGAATAATTGAGCCGCTGCAAATAATGTGTGGTATTTGTTGGAAGTTTATTCTACAGTGCAGACCAGGACTACCTATTATGATGACTTGTGTTTTGGCTGTATTCACACTTAGTCCATACCTCCTACTCCAGTCACATATTCTCATTAAATCGTTATTAATAATATTCACTGCTTCTGTTATATTATCTGAAGAAGCTTGTGAATAAATTTGTAGATCGTCTGCATAAAGATGCTAGGAAGAAAGTAAATGATTTGTGATTGAGTTAATAAAAACTGAGAAAAGTAAGGGTGATAATACGCCACCCTGAGGTACGCCCGCAGGTGTAGTGTACCAGGAGGATTAACATTTTCAATAAAAGCACGCTGCTGGCAACCATATAGGTAGCTACGAAACTAGTTAGTTGCTGATGGAGATATGTTAAGCGAGCACAGAATACCTAATAACACACCAAAATCAACAATATAGAAGGCATTGCTGAAATCAAGTTAGGCAAAGACCGTTAGCTTTCCCCTCTCCATCCTCGATCAAACATCATCCGTAATATAGACTAGAGCTGTGGTAGTGCTTTGGCCTGGGCGGAAACATGACTGAAGAGAGTTAAAGAGAGAATTCCGGGAAAGAAATGAGCTTAACTGTCTGTGAGTGAGACGCTCGAGGACTTTGGAGAGAAAAGGAAGGATAGAAATTGAACGGTAATCAAATATATTACACAATACCTAAAAGAGTTGAAGAAAACTATATAAAGCTTAAATGACTTAGTTGTTAACTACGTGTTGCTAATATGAGGGGTCGAAATACTACTAAAAAATCATTTTACTTCTATTTGTACCTCCATGGCATAGTGGTAACATATGCGACTGTTGTGCTTGAAGTCTCGTGTTCGATTTCCGAGTCAGACAAAATATTTGTATGTTTTGTAAAATACTGGTTGCCGTGTTTGCGTGGTTTGTATATATACAATATTTATGTATTTATAAAAAACATGATATATATTAATATCAGTTCCCTACTACTCTTAGTACAAGATTTGCTAAGTTTGGGATTAGATAGCGTTGTGTGTTAAATGGCAGAAAATATTCTCTTATTTATGTTCAAAGCTTAATAATTCAGTACTATCTACTAATCGATGTAGATTGTTCCGCCGCGGAGAAAAATAGGTTGTTTGATAGGCTGACCCTTAGATGTAAAGTAATAATATATATATACTTCAAGATTAGTTTCAACCAATTAAAGATGCCAAATGGGTCTTAAGTCATTTTTTAAAATTTTGTCTAACTGACTTTAAAACATGAACATCTCGATCATGAAAACTCTCGATTGTAAACTATATACATATCGATATAGTAGTCGGTTAAATGAATTATCAATAATTTTATGATAACGAAGCTGCAAATACGTTGGAATATATGGTAACATAATGAAAAATTGGAATGAGTGTCCATGTATTTATGCGAGTGCACTGCTGGCTGAAATGATAAAAGTTTTATTAATAGAGTCTGGATTGGTAAATATTAAATAGCTGTCGCTTTTAATCCAAACTATACCCATGAAAATATCATAGTTTTAAATATAAGCTTTTATTTCAATCCTTCTTTTAGCACTCGTTGTATAAAGATAACTAATAATTCAAAAAACTATTTACTTGAACAAGTATGAAAGATAATTTAAAATTAATTAATTTTGATATTACTTCAAATACTCGACATTAATTGAAGTTATCTGAATTGGAATATTTGTAATTAATAGATCCCTTTTGTAGTTTTAACTCGATAAATAATTGATTAAAAGCTTTGTGGGTAATATAACATTTGTAATAAATATTAATGTAGAGCCTAGAGCTCCATAAATTAATAAATACCTTCGAAAGGAAAATTGTTATCCATTAATTTTAATTAACATATATGTCAGTTCAATATTGAAAAGCGTTCAAAGAGTAAATTGGTTTAGCTGTTAATAGAACACTATGAAATATAATCAAATCATTTTAGTCTTTGATCGAATCTTCAAAACAATTGGAGCGGTTTTCATGATTTTTTTTGTTATATGTAGATAGGCAGATCTGAGAATAGGTCGTAGACTATTTTTTCATACCTTTGGGTGACATGATGAGAATCTGGCGTTGTCTAGAATTTAAATATTTATTTTTTGGTATTTTTATAATTTGGCATAAAAATACTTACAAGCCAAAAAAATTACCCTTTTATAACCGACCTCTATTTAGTAATTCATACTATTATTATTACAAATTCGCAAGTAATTCCATTTGTTACGCTTTCACGGCTAAATTGCTGCATTGATTTCAATGTAATTTGCGATGGACATACTTTAATTCTTGAAAAAAACATAGGTTACTTTTTACGGAGATAACGGACACAAACAGGGGCGGAGCCGCAGGCAAAAGTTAGTTAAAACAATTTTTGCTGGGTCAATATGTCCCAAAACATTATTTTGCATTATAATTAAATTAAACTCTACATCAAACTAATAACATTTAGTCACTCTAAGTACAAAGTTAAAAGGGTTGTTGAATTGAAAAAAAAATTTCACTAAATTAATTTGATAACTAATTAATACATCGTGGAAAATTTTTTGCATTATGATGATAGGTATCTAATAGGTAGGATAATAATTCAGCGGATTTGTATAGCTATGAATAGTAATTTTTTCCTTTAAACTTTTTTTTTAATTAAAAGGAATGAAGTGAGAAGAATACCTCCTTAATTAACAAAAGGTTTTGTAAATTGTTTCGTAATTAACAGAGTTCTGATGTAAGAAACATTAAAAGAACAGGATTTAAGACCCTTTTTTATTAAGTTATTGCAAACAGTTTATTTTAATACCTCTACGATTTATTTCAGTGGTTAAAAATATATGTTGTAACAATATGATCATTAAAAAAATACTTTTTAAAAAATATTTCTGGGAAACAGTTCTTGCTATATTGTATACTTTATACATACTTGCATACTTTAGAGTATAGGCCACCGAACGGAGGGGAGTAGCCATAGCAGCTTTTCCCGATACAAAGCAATGTTTCATTTTTTGTGGGGGGAAATCTTTGTACATACACATTTTAGACTTAAGACATTCATAATATTGTAACGCGTAGGCCCATTTTGGCTTGTACTTTGACACTGTGGAACGCCTGCGTATGGCTACCGTGTTTCTCTATAACTGTAACATTTAAATTGCTGGCAATGTCTGATTTATTTATAGATATATCTGTTATTGGAAATTGGGTGGAACAACCTTTACCTTAATAGAAAGTACTTATTGTGAGATTTCATGGATCTTTATAATTCACAACACTTAAATAATTATTTTTCCAACTAAATCGAAATGAATTCCGTGTCTTTATAGCATATTGTAATTGAAATCTAACCAGAGTTTTGCATTATTTGAATATGTTACATAAGTAATATTTCATAATAACGTAATTACCATGGAGAGTGGTCCGAGGAAAAAATTTATCCCCATCATCTGGATGGTTGGCAGTCCACGACTGTGCCCTTTTCCAGAAACTTTCTACCTCTCACAAAAAAACTGTGGATTAAACTGTCGTCTGCGGTATTCCCAGACCGATACGACCTCAAACCTTCAAGAAAAGAGGGCACTCCTTCTTAAATGGCCGGCAATGTACTGGTTACGCCTCTGGAGTTGCGGGTCTCAATGGATGGTGGTAATCACTTACCATCAGGCAATACATCTGCTCGTTTGTCCCCTATATATATAAAAAGATTATACCTTTTTTTATGCGCGATAATTTAAATCAATCTTATTCCAAAAAAGTGGAAGTTCATATTAATAGTATACTACAATATCTGACTCGGTGACTAATAGAAAAAGACATTATTATAACGATAAGCAGTACAATGTTCTTAGATTTGCTAAGGCAAGATTTATTTTATCCAGGAGGATTCCCATTAGAACTCCCTCTTCTTGTAATTATCGGTGCCTCTGCGGTTATTGCCTGTGTCTAATGTTGTATCCGTTAAGGCTTCTCTTTTCAGGCGCTTTATATGAACCAGCTATGCAGTCTACTACTGACATAAAAGTTGCTTTTCTATTTAATATTAAAATTTAATATATTAAACATCATGAAGCCAAGAAATACAGAAAATAAATTGATTGGAAAAGATACTACATCTGAAATACATTTTCACTAGCACAGTTGTTAAGGAATCCCATAATGTATTGGATGTAATTTATATCAATAAAGAATATTATTATTAAAAGCGCAGGGATATAAACGCAGGGCGTAAGCCTGATAGACTCTGTCAATTATATATTGAATAACGATAAGTCATATTGTTGTGTGTGTAATCGGGCATTATCAATTTGTTGGGATACGTAGCTGCCAGTGGCGGCCGGTGACGGTACATTTGTCAGCATGATTAAACGACGTCAAGGCCAGTACTCATACCGCTGTTTTTAAAATGATCTTTTTTGCTGAATATTTTGTATTTAATAAATTCATGAATTTCACCATACCCTTACGTCAACAGTATCGACAAAAATGGGTCTCTTCAAAAGAGGTAGGTGATTTAAAATTGTTGTTCGTATTTAAATTCAGGGAGCAGTTTCAATGAAGTTGTTTTTATCATAATTCTAGTGTAACATATCGTAACCTTTAAGGAATAAAGACGTGTGTAAGTATTGGTGTCATCCATAGTTAGGTTCTCGAATAAATCACATATTATATAAGTAAGTAAGGAATACTGATTATTTAATATTTGCATTAGTTCACCATTTTATTAGTTAGACTTTACATTACGCCATTTTCTAAAGGAGGTTATTCAAAATTACAATAAAATTATCTATTCTTTCCTATATTTTCCCTTCTTTTTTATTTTTAGGTAAAGGATTTCCAAATACAACACAACTGCTTATAAGGTATTATGTGGATAGGAGGATCGTAAACTTCAAAAACTACTGACAGGAAGAATGGTTATCTGACTCAATACTTGGATAGGTTTCAAGCTGAGTTAGACGAATAGATTAATGGCTCTACATATCTCTTGTACGAATCACAATAGAAACGAAGTTTCCGACAAAAATACTTATACAGTGCTATTCTCACAATCACTCGATTCTTTGCTCCTTCCTGACCCCAATTCACTTTGGGATCCGAAGTTAAATATTTTCTGGTTCGCACTGAATACAAACAGCTACTCAATTTTGTTAATAAGATATCTGAATCGCAGTGGAAACGTAGTGGTTAGGCTTAATTCTGTTGATGTTTGCTAGGGCTGCCTGTAGGGTTTTGGTGAGTTGCATTATCATGTTATTGGCCTATTTAATTTTTACATTACGTATAATTGTTATAAATATATTTTAAGTATTTTGTAAAATTAATTTGTAACACTATATTTAGAGAAACTGCTTTAATGGTTTGAACAAAATGCTTTTATGGTTTGAAAAAAATGTTGATAAGTCGTTTAATAATCTTACAATCCCACAGGCAATACGAGATACGCCGAGTAAAGTATATAAAAGCAATCAACGACTGGAAAAAATAAATAAATTTATAGTAAACAATAGATCTTGTTTCAGTTATTAGTTATGTGACAGACTTAATACCCATCATTTTTCTGTTCTTTTATTAACTACTTTGAGTAACTGAAACTGGTGTTTGAAGTTAGTCGGAAGTGAATTGAAATCGATTATGTACTAGGTCCTTTTAAATGACTTTAATGAAAGGAGGAACTTTGTTACTTCATAACTTTATCATTTATAAATCGATTAGGATATTTTTAGAGTTAGCTTCCAATTTGATTTTACTCTATTCCAAAGAAAAAATACATCCTCTATGGACGGAAAATTAAGGGTTCTAAATTACAGTTTTTGACAGCTCGTGTCGGTATCCACACGATTAAGAATACACTTTATTTAGCATTTTTAACTAATATTTCACAAACACAATAAAACCAACACTGCACTGTAAAGTTATTTGAGAGTCAATTTCCGACCAACATTACTTAGAAGTTGCGCCACCAGCTCTAAAATTCATTTATATTAAAGATAGTCGTGGGCAAAGTTGTACATGTAGTTGTTTAAACTCGCAATGGAATTATAAAACCAAAAGTACAATGTTATTTAACTTTGAAAATTAGTTTTAAAACGTTACTATAAACGTGATACTACTGTTTAAAATACAAACGTGATAGTAATGTTTTGTAGTCTGTTATTAGCCAGAGATTCTTCTAAGCTCTCATGTTTAGTATAATAATATTTTTTTAGTTAGACTTCATAATAATAATTCTTCTCTTTTTCCGTATTTTTTAAAAACAAAGCCATATAGTCAGTATATTATGGCCCACGCATAATAAACATTCTTATTGTAATAAACAATAAGTACGTCTATTATTCGTGGGCAATAAAAATAAGTACATAAAGACAGTATTCATTTAGAATTCAATTCAGTATTATGCCAGACGCAAGGCTTCGGTGCTGATTATCAACTTCGCCCTTAGTATGAATACGTAATCGTTATATAACTAATCGCTTATCGTAATCGCAAAACAAGGGCGCTCACTGTTCCGTATTAAATTCTAACGTACTTATATTATTTGTTAAGGCAACACGTAGCAGAAGTCTAACAGTTTATTACTTTGTACAAACAAAATTAATAAGAATCTCCCAAAACCCGAAACTGAATGTTGATAGACACGAAGAATAATTCCGTTTAGAATTTTAATCAAGAAGTTAGGAACCTATTAAAATTCACGAGAGTGTTGTGGCCGCAAGAGCACAGTGAGAATGCGACTGTACACAAATAAAGGTTAGTGTTTGGTAAACGAGTTTGAGGGTCATTTAATGAGTACGATCCTTTTTCCTTCTTTCTTTTTGTATTGCCTTTCTATAATTTACGAATACAGATAAAACGTATATATCGATACTACTTTGTATTGATTTGTAGTAGCACAATATATTTCAATTTATTGACCTTCCACGCGTAATTTATTAAAACCGGGTGCAGGTTTGAGAATGTCAATATTATCATACATATAGAACCAGTGTAGGGGATCTTCGTTTTACTTTAACGTTATGGGTACAATTTCTTACTCTTTAAGTTTTTGCCTCTAAAATTTAGTGGATAGACTTTGATTATTGATCAAGTACAGATTCGTTTATTTTGGCAGAGAAAACTAATGATTGGAAATTTTCGTGGAATAGAAAAATCAGTCCGATACGTCTGATATCTGAAATCTTCTTCAAAAAAATATATTTGAAAATTAGATAGAACCTTTGCCTGTCACTAATAAGTCAAGCGAATTTTCACTTTAGTAGCTCAGGCGTTATAAATAAATATGGAACTAAGTTATATTTCCAAAATTTCAAACCAAAATTTATAGCGAAACACATGTCTCATTATTTAATCGTAAAAGGGAACTCTAGATTAAGTTCGGTCTCCGTTTGCACATTCTCATTTATGGTTGTAGCAAGTACTTATTTTATATCTCGGACGTAAGGTGACCAAGATTTTATAGGTCTGTGTTCAGATCGGATAATGATTTCAGACGCAAAAACCCGAATCCGATCTTGGGAATTAGGCTCGGGTTTCCTCTCTAGAGAATTAACAACCCTTTCCAGAGGTCGTTACTTTTTAGCTGTGGGTAGCTCACCATTCCTCGGGGATAACATTTACATTTATTTAAAATGGTGGTACGTTTGCAACATTTAATTCTGTGACGCGATGCTGCGTACATATTAATTCGTTACGAGCTTCTAAAGTTATGATTACGCCAGTTTTTTTCATTTGCTGTTCAATTCCAAATCTGATTAGGGTAATAGTTTTTAGTTAATTATACGAATCACATGAATCACCATCTTGGTAAACAATTACGGATACTTATAAATTGCTCGCATATCAAATACGTCATGCATGTTAGCAGGAAGATTTTGTGCAGTGCTTCTGTATTCTAACAATAATCTTTTGTTAGGTGAATTGTCTTCACCAGTTAGACAGGTTGAGTTGAACAAAAATCTTAATCATTCTTTGTCTTCATAAAACCTTTATTGTTAGACTTTGATTTAAATTAGAACAGTACTATACGAAATTCATAGTTCGGTACTCAGCGCCAGAAAGATATACCTTGAAAGGTTCCCCTACTAAATTATGTTGGTTCTATCTTTTGTAGCTTTTGTAATATTTTATGAGTAAGCACAAATCTTGGTGCTAACATAAATGTTTACGACTTTATGTAAATAAGCAAACATCTAGAAAAAGCAACCTCATTAATTATATTGTATTGTCGACTTGGGAGACATATACTGATTATTGTCGTAAATATTTTCAGGCGATAAAGTATAATATATTATATATTTATACGTATTTGAAATAAGTCCATATATTATATATGTATCAGTCAGTAGTAACAGAGAATACTATTATTTAGGTATGTAAAATTTAGTTTAATATTTAGTGAGAATATTTACTTTAAAAGACTCAGACAAACAATAGGTAACTAAAGCTAAAGTTTTAGTTTGGTGACACATAATATTGCTTAATATTATTTTCGTCGGTGACATTTTCTAAATGTCTGCAATAAACTCTTTTTACATATTGAGTAATATTTTAATAAATTTATCTATCAGGTGGTATAGAATTTTATTTGTCTGGCATAATCGTTATAGATAGTAAAATAGATATTGCTATAATAGTTAAGTACTATTGCTCTTTTGAGGCTTTCCGAAGTGTTGTTAGATGGAGTGTTTCATTATTCTTTTTCTGTCTTGGAGTAGTTATTTAAATTATTCCTTATATTTCAGTAGGTTTGACCATAACGCAGACAGTAAATAAACGGATAGAGACACCTTGATAATGTTTCAGGTCATGTCGTTCTTTCATTGTAAAAGGTTCCAGAAATTAAAAAAGGTTATTTTAATTGATAATTATTCTGATATTTTAAACTAACCTTGCTACAATCATTTAGCGATTCTCGATAAATACACATGTATATTAATAACACAATTAGGTATCAGTATGTATTTTATATATGTTTTTTAGGTATTGCCCTCGGCTTCGCTCGCGTCATTCGCTTGAGCGAATGAATTAATGTCAAACATAGTAAATAAAAAAAAACACACTAAAGAACTTCTATTCCAGGTGCCGAAACTACTAAACTACTGGGCATACTCCTGGGCAAGTTACGTAGAACGGGCCATGAGATAAGCAGCTTTCTCTGCGATCCATCTCAGTAAATTTGAGTGTTAATTCTTTATTACCGTAAGATTGTCGAAACCGCTAGATTGTAATCGATCTCGCTAAATTATAAGGTGTCGAAAGATTGTGAACAGTAATACACTGCTTAAAATTTAACGTATTACTTTTAGTAAGAATATAATTTATCGAATTGAAACTGTAAAATTGTGATATGGTATGCAACGGATTGGTTGAACGGCATATGTCTTTCACGCTTTTAGTGTTAATTTTTTTTTATAGGACACATTCGCTTATGTCCTTTCCTCTTTGTATTTCCTCCGTGGGTGTAGGTACTGCAGAAGTTTGTTGTTTGTATATTTTATTACTTGAAAGCCCATGACAGGAAAACAGCTGGACCGACTTTGATGAAACTTTTTCAAGATGATTGCTTAAGAGCAGAATTAGGTTTTGGGTGTTTTTTTTACCCAACTGTAAATGGGAGTAATGCTTTTTGCAAAAAACGTGGGCCAGTACCTTAGACATACTACAAATTGATTATAAGGATTATGATAGATAGTGATGGAAAGGCAGACATGAAATATGTCTGCCTTTTTGAAATTTAAAACCGTTGTCATTTTGGTAACCAACAGCCAAAACTTTTTAAAACGAACCCTATATTGCATTAAAACTTTGTTATCACCATTTTATCCCCCAAAGGGTTGATATTTGAAAAATTCTGAAACAGGTAATTGCTTATTTAGTAAAAGGGTTAAGCTCGCTAATTTTTGAAACGAAAAGCCTATTTAATCTTGGTGCTCCATACAAACTTTGAACCCCCGTTTTACCCCTTTAGGGGGTGAATTTGAAAAATGCTTTCTTAACGCACGCCTATGTCATAATAGCTTTGAGCTGTGCGTTAATAGATCAGTAGCGGTTGCATTTTAATTTATATCTAGATATATACTAAAACACGTAGACATCGCTAATTGCTTTCTTGTTGATATTGTGGAGGAACGGGTATCATGTCCCTCTAACCAGGCGAGGTCATCAGATCTGGCGAGTTACTGCCTAACGGTTGATGTTAGGAAGTTGTATATATGTTAATCGGCCGAGAACTTCTATTACGCGATGCAGGATTGGTAGCTCCGTGGTTCAGCGTATCTACGGTATATGGCGCTACAGTATATTTCTGTTGCGCTGTATGTGGAAGTCGCCATAATATATCACGTCTATATAGGGTTAATAAATCCGATCTGTAATCAGTCAATATTTTTTTTAATTAGTACCATATTATTAGTAATGGTGGCAAATGTACCAGTTCAGAAGTAACTCGATGTAAAGACCCTACCATTGACTACTATTACATTAACAGTTAATACAAATGTAAAGCGTGACTATTACAATTACGTTTTAGAGCTGTAATGATATCTATCGGCATCTATAATTAAGAAATAATTTTAACATCTTGTTCTGTTAAGGAAACTTACACACTTTAGTTATCCTCCAGTTCTGAATTACGCAACAGTATACCTGAAATTATTTATGTAGCAGAATGTTATTAATACCGCTGTCAACACCAACTTGGGTTAAAGTGTAAAAATGTAACAAAAAATCAGTCATAAGTAAGACAAATGGTATAAACTTATTTATTTATTCCGTTGGCGCTGAAGAAATTTTCATTTTCTGTTTCATTAGTAAAATTTAATCTCATTACCAGGGAGGAAGAGAAGCTATATCAAGAAGACATTCTTGTAACGAGTGCGAGAAAATGGTTCTTGTTTTCACAATTATATATTTACGGTATGACTTAAGTACACGCTCTTCTGGTTGTTATGTTGAGATGAAACAGTTCCAATTTTAATAATAAATTCTATTTCAGAAATATTTTGCTTAGCCCATTAAAAAGCTTATTCTAAAAGCGGATTCTAAGAAAACAAAATAAGCACAACCATGGAAAATAGAAAGATAAAGTTTAATACAATATACAAATTTACAGCAATAATATTAAAAACAAGCATAAAACAAGCGAAAGATGGGAAAAGAAAAAGAGATTATTCTTCTTTTACGTTACGAAGTCTAGTTCAGCTCCCTTTACCCTTTAGAAGTTTCGTTCAACTTTGAACTTAATAATTTTCACTTGTTATAACGCTGAGCGACCAGTCTTTAGAGTGAGAAAATCATCTCTGAAACCTGAACATTGTAAAATTTATTATTATTCAAAGTAACTTAGTGTATAACTGGAGCAATGTTTTCTTTAATATTCTTGTTATCACAGTCTGACAGCGAAGGATTGTCTAATTAGGTCCCATTATTTGTACACGAGAAAAGGTAGATTTATGTAGAATATAAATCTAACTCTCAAATATTCGTAAGAAACGGTACAAGTTAGTACGGAGATTAAGAATTTATCACCAGTTTTCTATGAAGTAAGGTATTTACCTTTATTTTATGCGCTGAGGCAGATCCCATCCGCAAAGATCGTGATACTAAGTTGGTTAATAGCTTAGTTAACTGAAAGGCTAGGCAAACCGATTATACAGAGAGATCTGTTTAGGACTTCGCCCGTCATTGTTTTGTTTTTTTTTTTACTTTGATTTGCATCACGCCTTAACCACCTGACCCATAATATAATTTTAATAATAATAATAATTATTATTATAACTTAACAATTATTAATCATCATTATTATGATTTTAATAGTTTTTTGTGATGTGAAGATTTTTGCGTGTTTTTTATTGATGCGGTAAACTCGTGTCAATAAGAAATTCTTCCATAGTTTTGTAGGAAACAGATCGGAACAAAAGGAGAATAAGGATCTATTGTAATTTAAAGATATACTTTCAAGATATACATTCGTGGAAAAGATCAGGTGCGAGCTTAACGATAATCGAGTTTATTGGGGCGGGTTTTAATGAAAGCCATCCGTCACGGCACCACTACCGCACCGCGTCGCCCGGGAACACGCCAGTACCATGTACCACTTAAGTTCGATATCGTCTTAGGGATAGCAATCTATAAATTTGCTGCCGGGTATTTAGCTTAATGCGTAGTGTATACACGGTACAATTAATTTTGTTAAGTTATCACTTTTTTTTTATAACGACAACTCCCTCATTAGGAATATACATTCCTGTGTCGCGGAGATCTTTACAAACATATATGAAACGGACACAAAGTACACCCAGACTTAGAACAAAAGTTTATGGATCACACAAAGTGTTGTCCCATGTAGGATTTGAACCCACAACACATGGCTCAGTAAGAAGTGGTGTGGCGACCACTGAAACCACTAGGCCAATCGTGTAGTCAAACTGTTACTGTCCCGATGAAGAATTAATTAAACGAAATTTTTGTTACATTAATGTCAACTTTGTAAATTTTATTTGGGGATTTTGCGGATGTTGAAGTTAATTATAGTACATTATTCAAAGTTTTTAAAGTCTCATATAAATAATTAGATATTTCAGTAGCGTATTTTTAGATCCTTTCTTAAAGTGCTATATCTAAACCTTAGAATTACGAATGAATAAGTATTCAGAAACTAAAGAGATTAAGGCCTTATTATTAGGTTATCAGTTTAAAATTATTTTCTCCCTATCGTTATTTTAAAATTTTTAATAATTATTAAAATATCGTAAAACTTAGTGAAAACTAAACCCTTAAACTTTGGGTGCGTAATTAGTTTTTGGACTAATTATTTCCTTTTTGAATTTGGTTTTTGATCGTAGGGAGGACGGAGATGGAATTGATAAAAGAAAACTCACAAAAATAATTTTCCTCTCAAAAATTAAGATATACGACAATACATATCTCTGTAAATGTAAAAAACAAAATATAGAACAATAGACTCACAGCTTTGTAGTAGGATACAGAATTTTAAAATAATGTAATAAACGTAATTATTAAAAGTATTTGTATCGCAAGCGTAATCTGATATAAAACAAACCTTTATTTTAAATAAATTAAAAAGTTATTTTAATTACCACATTGTATTGGTTTTGTCTAGAATAAGGGAATTAATTTATGTTTTCAAAAATTTTAGATATGTAGCGGACCCCAAACTAGTGAAACAGGTTTATCTGGCACACTACTACTACTACTACTCTGGCATCAGTCCATGTTAGAATATTGTATCACAATATGAGATGGTGCTCCTAAAACTACCCTAAAACCACTAGACAGAGAGCTGTCTCAAAAGTATGTACTTTTCGTCCCTATTTTTTCCCCACGTATGATTTGTATCAGTCTTGTGAAGTCCTTACTGTTCGATAATTATTTATTTTAAACACCGTACTAAGGCAACATTCATGTATTATAAACTTTGATAACTTCACTGCGGTCTCCAGACTACAATATCGCCTTACTTTTTCGAATACCCAAATTTTCACACTTGTCTATGCCAATAATTATTTCTGTTTCTTATCCCCGTATCTCAATAGTTAAATTAATAAAAGTCTTAACATATAAGACTTGAATAAAAAAGTATGCAAAACTATTTTTTGCCTTTATCTCCACAAAATAATCTACAATGAAACCGAAAACCTACTTTGTATTCTACAATCAGAAATCACACAAAAAGACACATAGGTATACACACACATACACATACAAAAACATACACCAACATACATACTACATACAGATTTCATGCTATTTTCTGTTTAATGTTCTATATTTAATTTGACAATTACACTAAAGTTAAGCTGATTAGAGTCAACTGTTTCAACATGCTTCTCGTGCATTCTAATGTAATGTCTAATCGCAAAGGGGAGCGCTGATGTCCGAAATTCAGATAAATCTATCTAGTTTGGACACAGATATTCATAAAATTTTAGCATAAACTTTAGTTTTGGTAAACCACAGTTAACAACTGTAGTTCACCAAACTAAAGCTTATGCTGTATATATTTATAACTGTATCTTTATGGTTAACAAATTATTATTATTATATCTATAACATATCGAGTAACATTGTAGATATGGATCATGTTAATAATAATATTCCAAAGATAATATCAAGAAATAACAATTCTATTTTCTCCTCAATAAATAAACATCGTCGCCATCGTAGGTTAAACAGTTACACTTCGCATGGCCTCAGGACATTTTCCCGAAAAATAAATTTCCTTATGTCAGGCGTTAAGTGGTATCAAAAGATACTTGCTGTTGTTTTATGTGGTACACTTTACCAAATTGAAAGGTTGGGACTATATACATAATAAATATAAATAGAGTATTATTGCAAGATCTCTATGGGAGAGCCACACTTCGGCACGAATGGGCCGGCTCAACCGGCGTGATACCTCGGCCTCACAGAAAACCGGTGTGAAACAGCG
>PKRV01000252.1:86566-173221 GCA_003709505.1 Hyphantria cunea | reverse complement strand
CCACACTCAGGGCGGCATGAGGCGCTGGTAGGCGCGCCTCCGCCGCCCTGTTCGCCGGCGGCGGATCGGATCGAGATCGATCGATCGAGTGGAGATCATCCTCCAGGGCCTTCTCCGCCGCCTCCTTCTGCGAGATGACTTCCTCGCAGAAGGTCGCGACCGCGGTAAAACTGCTCTCGCCGCCGGCCATGGAGCGTACGACGGCGGGTAGCGAGAGATCTCCTCCGATGACTGCAGTGAGAGCCCGACGCTGCGGCGCCCAAGCGGGGCACACCGCCAGCGTGTGCTGGGCCGAGTCCTCACTGCAGTCGCAGTGGTGGCAGGCGGGACTCAATTCCCTCCGCGCGACCGAGTGCAGGTACTTCCCGAAGCAACCGTGCCCGGAAAGCACCTGCGTCAGTCGGAAGGAAAGGGTCCCGTGCTGCCGCCCTGCCCACTCGAGGATGACCGGCTGGAGGGCCTCCACGGTGGCGAAGCCAGCACGTGGAGTTTCCAGCCACGAAGACCAACGAGCCATCGTGGCTCGACGGGCGGGCGTCCAAGCTATACAGGACAACATCACTCCAAAGAGAAAGGAAACTTAAAATTAACCCTATTTCAAACCAGGAGGCTTGGCCTGCCAGTTTGGTAGGCCAAACCTCCTTGCTAAAAAGATGCCTATGTCCAACAGCGGTAAAGTTGATGATGATGATGTTTTAATGAGCCTCTTGGTCTAACTGCTACATTAGAGGTCGTGAATTCGATTTGTATGTAATATTTGTGTGATGAGGTCTTTCATTTGTGGCGTATGGGTTTAATTTATCTGAAATATTATGTATTCAGAAATATGTAAGTATGTTTTACAGTAGTCTGGTTAATAGAGTACAGACTCTTTCTAATTTGTGACCTTTTGTGACGGCTTTGTGTGAAATATGTGAATTTATTATTATTATTTATGGTCTACATAGTTTTGTAACTTGAAAACCTACTCACTGATTATATAAATTTTCTATTTGATTGTAAGATATGGAGATTATTATTTTAATAGTGGTTATTTTACAACAGGTCAGGAGAACGCCTACTTTTTTACTTTACTAGTGTCTGTCGTAATTTCGAATTGACTAGAAGGCTGTTGCATTGATTATTTCTCTAGGTTTTGTTTAAAGATATGCAATGGCTATGGCGTCTAGTCTTGTGTTGTACATGCAATTTGGTTAAAAGTTGTAATTTCACTGAAGCAAATTTAAAAGAAGGAAGAAATGTTTCTGATCAAATTAGACTGTTAGTGATACACTTCTCATCAAAAAACCGAAACACCTCGCACATTGATGTTGCGTTGATAGACGCCACAAAGTACAAAAAATAATAACAAACAGTAAAGTGACAGTTTAATGGTATTTTTCAGGTTCTGCACAATCACATGTGCTGAAATTCTAAATACCAATTTACATCAAAATACCTAGTGTTACAGAAAATTTCTCGGATAAACAATTGAAAATCTTATTTTAAATTTGGAATTTTCGTAATTACTTGGTGGGCCAAACTGCCAGCTAAATAGTATGTTATTTTTTTATGGAATTACGTATAATTGTTTAAAGAGAAAAAAAATCGAAAGTGTTTCGATTTTTAAGTGTATAATCGCTACATACACACAGATTTGAAATTTGTAAATAATTTACTAATTTTATAAATTATTAACACAGATGGAGAACTCTTTTGAATATATATGACATAGTATTGACATGTGTTCAAAGTTATTGACAGCACGGTACATTACCCAAGAATAATATACCCAAGAATAATAACATGTCCAAATTGACTTCAAAGCATATCTTAACAACTGTTGTTTCGCTTTTACGTATTTGTTTAATGCTTCTTAAATAGGTACTCAATTATCTTTGATGTACGAGACACTTTTTACCTTTGACCCCTCTTACACACGAGAATCGTCAAACTTCAAAGCAAACTATCTCTTAAGCAGGCTTACCCTCTATGGGACTAACCACTATTCTCTATTCTCAAAGAGTTTTTATAGACACTGACACTGTCATTCTAATTACAATAACGTAGCACGTATTTATTGTACAACAAATTGTACAAATCAAAAAAAAGGTGCCTCACGTTGTATATGAAATAATACGAAGAATAGTTTTTAATTTGAAATCTGAATCAAACAGACATGTGACTGCTTCGATGGCACAGTGGTAGCCTATGTGACTGCTGAATTTAATTTCTCGGGTTCGTTTTCCGGGTCAGACTAAAAGTTTGTATGATATGTATTTATATATATGTAATTATATCAGTTGTCAAGTACCTATATACTACAAGTTCTGCGTAATTTGGGACTAGAAATCCGAAATATTGTAATATACATACAAAATATCATCATCTCAGGAAAAGACGTCAACTGAAGAATCGGTCTCCCCTAAGACTCCCTACAACAAATGGTCTTTTGATGTCCTCATCACACGACTTCTCGCGAGTTTTACTAAGTTACCCATTTTGTTAAAAATGTACTAAAATCAAATCCTCTACAGCTACTTCCTCTTTTTTCTCTCAGTAATACTTAAGATAGATAGATTAGATAGATAAACGCTTGTTGAAACTTGCCTAGTGTTGCAGTTGTTCTAAGAATTATTTATTGCACTCGTATATTATACTGGTAAAAGAGGAAAAAAACTTAATATAACGCGTTCCTTCATTAATGTATGTACATTTTTATTGGAAAAGTCCCTATGTAACTTTCTGGTAAGAAAATCAGGTTAGACAATAGAAAGTAAATAAGGGGTAAGTTTCAACGTACATAACAAAAAAAAAACGTGGTTCATCATGAACTTTTAGATACAGTATTACACCAACATCACACAATGACATCGACATCATCTTTGTCGATCTGTATTGAGCAAAGTATATCGAGTACATTTTATTTATTTATTTATTTATCTTCATTGCGTACATATTACCAAACATTAAATAAAACGAGTGACAAAAAAGATTAATACAACAATTAGCAATCTTATCGCTCACGGCGATCTCTTCCAGATAACCTTCCTCCCAGTCTTCAATATTTATTATTAAAAGAATTACCAACATGAACATTGATCACCAAAAATGTTTCGAAGATTGTAAACTTAAACTATATTACTCATCATTGTTGAATAGGTAGATGATCTGAGAAGTAAAATCATGGAACCGAATCGTTTAAAGCAAGCACAGCTCTGCTTGAATTACCCAATCAACATATAAAGTGGCTACTCAGTAAATGGTGCTTGAATTCAGTCACTAGAGATAAATGAATGTCACTGATTAGATACTAAAAGTTCAGTCACCAATTCAACTGTTTGCTTGTCTGAACTAATTTTAACGCATTGGCTATTTGATGGAAACAACCTCATAAATATTGACTTTGCGAACTTAATAACCCATGACTCATATAGTTGTCGTATTTGCTCCAATGCAATGTCATATATTTTAAATTAAGATGAAAATGAATAAGATGTGAGTACCGAAACCTTAAGTTAATAAGCAAAAAAATGGATTGGGAAAAATCAAGTAAAGGAAATTCGACATAAATATGAACGTAATCCCGAAAAACCGAATTGTTTTCCCCGTTACGCTTTCCACAACAATGACTATAAACTATGTCGCGATTGCTCCGTTTCAGATATTTTTTTCGACTTGGCTTACATTTTTAGTTGCTATTATTTCCCGTTCAAACACAGAAAGTTTACATTTTCGGTAAAAACTGTAGTAAGTACTTGCATAGAACTTTTCTGTGGTAGAATCGCTGTCAAAGAAATTACAGGGATTGGTATCATTAAGTAGATGGCAACTCATTATGTTGCTCAGTCGTGCGCCCGGATAAACAATGTAGATGCTGCCGGGGTTAGCGCTGCCGCGCCCATATCGATGTGGATTACGACCAGCTGCAATTACCCGTCCGGATTTTATTTCTATTGATAACATCAAAAAAGTGTTTAAGGATAAACAATAGATTAATTTAATTACATGATTATTACTGCATTTTATCTTTTGAAGCCATGCTGTACTTTTGATAGATAAAATATAACTACACTTAGCAATGTAGAAAGCTAAGAAAACATCGACCATAATAATGTTTTTAATATCATTATTTTTTTTGTGTTCTAGAGATTTATTTTCTCACTTGTTGAAAAAACTTATGTGAAGCAATAAAAAATAAATGACTTCAAAAAAAATATAAACCAAAAAAACGTTACTTGAATATAACCTAAAATGGTTCAACCTATATTGTGCGGTAATCTCGTCAGAATTTTTGTTATTGGTAAGGCAATTAAAAAAGTATAGCTTAGCTAAAAGTGAAGTAACGTGGAATTTTGTTATGTTTATGCACAAGGTATGAATTAGAATTGTATAAATTAGGAAATATGAATGTAAAATACGAGAATAGTATAGATATGAAACAACAATTAGTAAAGAGCTCAGCACTATCAGCTTGCCAGTGTAATATTCGTTTTGCAATTTGCTCTGAGGATAACAGCGTGCTGTGGTAACATTTGCTGTGAAATGTTATGTCACAAACCAACGCTAGCACACTTTTCATTTATTTTCGAAGGGTGACGTCATTACGACAACGTCATAAAATTGCATGCAAAAAAGTTCAATAACGTTTTTATCGGTTGAGTTTCAACGTTCGCGAATTCTTGTTTATTTTTTGTGCCTGCATACAATACGGATTTTCTGTAATAATTTATTCCACGGTGGTAAATGTAATGTGTCTGGTGGAATAGGTTTTGTTTTAACATAGTAGCTATGAACACTTCAGATAAAAAGGTTGTTAGTCATTGAGATTAATTCAAGTTATTAATGAAATAATAAATAGTAATGTGAATATATTGAAACGCTGTTATTGCAAATATACCTCGAGGACAGCTAGTAGTGTATGAAAAATAAATGAAATAACCGTGAAAAAAAACTGACATGAAATATTTACAAACATTTAGTTTCTATGGTGATAGTAGACGGCGGTAGGCTGATGATGATGACGATGATGGTGATATACAAGAAGGTGGTCCGAAATCTGATTTTTATATATACATAGGTATTTTTTTACTAATTAGATGCAGAATTTTTCAAAGTAATGGTAGCGAAAATCAGTACAGGTACTTTACAGTGCTTTTGCGATTAAACCTTTACCACATGAATGAACGTTTTGTAAACATTAAAAAAAGTGTGAATTTTAAGAAAAGATTATTTGACACTGAAATTATATCCATTTTTGTGATCAGTAAATGATAGTCGTAACGTAAGTATTAACTGTTTTAATTTCTGTTGGCTTCGTTATGTACTGCATTGACCAGTAGTCTTTGAATTTTGATATAGAATGACAAACATAATTGTAATTAACAGAGGTGTATATTGTAATTTTTTACATTTTTTTATAGATATTCATGAAAAATATCTATAAAATATGTAATTAAAATATTTAAAATTAAAATCTAAAAATAAATTTCATATTAAAAAAAAATCCGCTAAAACGCTGACTTCTGTCATGGTGTCGCTGTGACGCCTCTTTTAACACTATCCTCGTTCTGTGTATGCGGATGCTATTCAAAGTTGCTAAGATATGTTGTTAACAGGAGCGTCATATGACACGCCGTTTGTGATCATGTGATAACAAGGTGAAAGTATTTGCTTTTTGTTAATTAATTTAAACAATATTATAAATAAATAATAAGCATGAAAGAGTGTGTATCGGTAATAGTATGTTAAATAATACCAGAAAAAAATAATATGTGTTTAGTGTCTACATCCCTGTTTAAAGAATAAAAGTAATTAAGATAATCTTTTATTTTATAAAACAACTTATAAAATATAAAAGTAAAATTTTAAAAACTATATCTCCGACTTAGATCTTGACTCCTGACAAAATATTAGTGAAACTTGGCTTGGAACAATGAATCTCTTTTTAACCGTCTTCAATAAAAGTATAAATGTATTTCTATCAGTTGTCTAGTACCCATAAGCCCCCTAGATGGCGTTACGTGTTAGATGTCCAAAATATTATTTTTTTAATATTGTCTAATTTGCCGTATATTCTTTTAATCAATATACCGCAAATTAGATAATTAGCCAGAAATATATCAAAAAAGTTATTGCCTGCAACAAAAAGTGTATACAGCAAGTCATGAGAAATGATAAGTAAATGATAGACTTATTACTCTATTAGTTTAGTATTTCGACACTTATCTCTGACCACTCAGAACAGCGAATTGTTGTAAATGTAATAATAACCCTTTTGAAATGGCTGCTACAAGCCACAAAGCGTGTAGGCATGGTGCTTCAGTGTGATATTTATGGCCAATGTGCGGCGTTCCATCCACTACGCGGTACGATATCGAACGCAACACGATCACGGGATTTGCCAAATTGTGATTCTGCCCAGTGGAATATTCACTAGTTGAGTCAATTGAATTCTATCTTTTTCTATTATTTGTCCATCACGAAGTTATTTCGTTAAGCTGGGTTTTGAAATTTGTTGTTCCTCCACATTTTTTCTTGTTTTAGTATGAACTTATACAGTCACGCTCAAAGAGAAGTGTACATAAATAAAGTCCTATTAAAATGAATGTTATACACTATGTTATTATTATATAAGTAATATTCACATCAATTATAGTCTCTAACTACGGTTACTTATATTATCATCAGTAATTAGCTCAGTTTAAAAGGATATTTTTAAAAATATCCTAGTCTGTAATTTTTGACTATGTATGCTTTGAGTTAACAAATTACTATGAATACTTGGTTAAATTCAATAGAGTGTTTTAGAATTATGGAAGTTTCTTTAATGTTACTCCGTTTCACGCAAAATATGCTATTTAATCGAAAGTAAAGGATACTGTACTGCCTCTAACCACTTAACGATGCGACGCCTCTACGATGGCGAACGATAGAATGATAAACGAGTAATATAAGCTTGCGAGTGGCGAGCGGTCTAACCGCTTAACCACGTATGCCTGTAACCTTCATAACTTTCTAAGGGAAAATATATTAAAGATAAGCCACCGCCTTTTTAATCACAGCCCTCAGGTATAATACAGCGCCATTGTCGACGGTCAATTGAAGACATGTGAAGAAGTTTTTTTTACATACAATATTATCTGCAATCTATAAATGGTTCATATTAAAAATAATTTGTGTTTTTCACATAAATATCTAAGTATTATTGCGGATGTGTAGATTTCAATACAAAAACTTTGTCTTACTTAAATTACAACGCCAGTTGGTCATGTTATTGTATATACACCAACATAGAATCCGTTTTAATTTTATTACAGTTGGGACTCTCGCTCGTAGGGCACGTAGGGCAGGTAGGGCACAGTTTCTGCAGTGCTATCCTTTACTAGATACCTGTATTTTTAATCATAATTGGATTTCATTTGTTTTTATTGTTACTTTTTTACGGTTACATTAAATTTTGCATGTGTCTCCAACCGCGTAAATATTAGTTATCGCAGTAAATAGAAACCTATGTGTTATTCTGATGTAAAAGCTATATTGCTCTTAATTTTATCCAAATCCATTCAGTTGATATATAGATATAGATATATATATATTTATTTAGTAGTGCGTGAAAGAGTTACAAAAAGCAGTGTATCCTCACAAAGATTGTCATTTATTTTATAATATTAGTAGGAAGTAAAATTGACTTTAAAGATTCCACATATTTTTATGTTATGGTTTAAGTTTTCTAAAAGCAGACTTTATGTAGGGTTGAAGGCGTAATTACGATACACAAATATTGGCCTTAAATAACTTCCCAATGTTGGTCTTTGTATTTTTCTTGGAAAGTTTAAAATGCTTATTTAGTCTCATTGATTCCACCATCCTACGTAAATATATAGTCCATTCTTATTATATATATAGAGTCAGTGGATCAGCACGCAATTGTGTTCATTGTTGTAAAAAAGGAATATATTAATTCGTAGAATGGTGTAAACTGACAAATCATACTTGCTTGTGAATGTACGCCGTAGGCGAACCCTTTGATTTAGAGGTGGCTTGCCGCACGTGCTACGGCAGCGCGATCAATGTGACTGTATCTAAGCGGGTGGACTATACACGAGTCTACTTCGTAGTAATTCAACCCTTTTCTTCGAAATCCCAGTGCGGGTTATAAATTTAGAGTCCTTTTATCTTTTGTTATGTCTAGTCGGGAGATGCTGGCTATTTTAGTACATATGTTAAATGTTTGGATAGATTATTTCATTGTGAATAGTGTTTGAAAGCATTCACCTATATAGTGCTACTATTAAGTGCTATTTATTATGTACATTGAGATTTTCATAGTCTAACTCAGTGGCCTGTTTAGGCCTGAACTGGGTAAAACAGAATAGAAAACAATAAGTTTGGTGTAAAATGAAGTAATTGTAACGATTGGACTCGATAAAGTTCGGTTTCTTTTAACCGAAACGTAATTTTTGGTGAGTAGTTTTAAGTAACCCTTAGTGTCATCATCAACCATCTTTAATAGTCCACTGCTGTACATAAGCTTATTCTTCGAAAGGAGGTTTTGGCTTACTATACCCCGCTAGTCAGTCGGGTTGACATTTGGTTTAATCCAAGTTTTCCTTTTTTTATGATGGTACGCGATTATCGCCGCCCATGGTCATCTGTAACACCAGAAGCATCACAAGCGCGTTGTCGGTCTTTGGGGGATTGGGTGGAGCATGAGGATGGGGGAGGGGTTGGGGTATGTGTCTCTGGTATCCTCACTCACTCGGTGTGTGGTGTAACTCCGGTCGAGCCGGCCCATTCATACCGAAGCGTGGCTCTCCTCCTTTTTGCAGTGCTGTTGTCCTACTTAGTTGGTTCCCTTAGTCACCTCTTATGACACCCATGGGAAAAACAAGGGTGACACTTTGTATTCTTAATCCGTCACCACACAGACAATCCATATTGTCATCAATAAACAATATTTGAAATAGTTCTAGAACCTTAGATAGATTGTTACTATTTGGTATTAATACTCTAGTTAATTGATTCACCGAAAAGGGAAAGTAACCTTCAATGGTAAATATTAAATCAATAATATATATTACGAGTATTTTAGTAAGTACATTTACTAAAAGATTATTTCAAGTGGGGACTCTAAATCGAATGTAGTAGGTATTTAATGTGTCATTGTTCCCAGAGGATTCTTTATAAAGGTACAACTATTACAAGTTTCACTTGCCCTTCAGTACAATCTCATACAGTTCAAGTTATGTTATAGGGATTCACAAAGATTTAGACGTTTTATTTTCTCTGTTTATCCAACGACAAAGAAACTGGATTACATCAAGCAGGTAGATGCTTAGTTTCAGTCATAAGGATTTGTGGAAAGGTTTTTCTTTTTCGTTCCTACATTATTTATCCAAGTTGTGTTACTAACATTTGCTTTTCTCTTCTAAATCACAAATGTTGACACTTTTATTCTTAAGAGAAATAATGTAACAAAAAGGTAATGTTTTTGTTAAATGTACGTTTACCTTTCGGTAGCCAAACAATTGAGGTCCCGGCATCTCTGTCTGATTTGCTATTCGCTATATTGTCGTCTATGTTTTTTAGAAGAAAAATATCACTCTTAAATTAATTTGGAGTCGTCGAAATACACATACCTACGAGTGCAATCTTTTGTCCATAGTAAATATTTGTTTCTATGAGCAAAAATTCTAACTTACTTTATTTTTAAATTCCCTAACACCTTTATCAGTATGGCTATTTTGTTATTAGAAATATCTTCACTGCTCATATCTATACTACAGATGTAAATCTCTTAAAAACTTCAAGTAATAAATTTTTCTAGTCCAAATGTATTTGAGAAATTCTTCATCGAGTTTTTACTAATTTGAACATGCTTCAAAACTGTCTCACATAGATTATTCTGCTTTGTAATTTGATAAATGTGTCCTTCATTAGCAACTTCATGTAATACGTTAACGCGATTAATTTATTCAAGTTAATTAATTTTAATGATCTTTCTGCCAATTAGTACAGCTTTAAAAAAAATCTGTCTTTTAGAAGTACTGCTAGGCGTGGTTTGGATTGAAACCTATGCATATGATTCCAGAAATAAACTGGGTAGGGATAAAATTGGAACCAATTGATAGCAAGATCGATTCTACTCTTGACGGTCTTTGTGACGATTTTGTGGTGTTTGTGAACATTCGTTTCTCACACATTATGAACTCAATAAATGTGAGAATATCAATCATAGAACATAGCTCATATTAAAAACTCTGCTTAGTTTTCTCTACTCACACTAACTTGACTAATAGAACTTACATAAATTATCAAAAAAACCGATGTCATTAAAAGCATAACTTGTAAAAAAAGAACAAGTCTCGCTACTCAATACTTCTTCCGTAGAAATATGTAAGAATCATGTAATACCGAGTCAGTTAATTTATTCAGTCTTTACTTAAAGGACCTACTGTCTTAAGTCATTAGGTAAATAACTAACCTAGCAACATGTTATATTGACCATATCAATATTAAAAATCTTTTATGTTATAAATAAATAGATTGACTAGGCAATCGCACTAAACAATCTAATTTAATACAATTTTTTTTACTTGTGGAGATACATTGTATTTTCGTAAGATAGGCAGAAGATCTCTTAAGTATTTAAGTTGAAATTTGGTTACTGAAAATTTAGGCTTTTAATGTTATCCACTATGAAGTCATTGTGGGATCGAAAAAGGCCTGAACTTCTTCGAGGAAAGGATGGTATAACCGTACCGCTTTTTTATTCACTTGGTGGGGGAACTTACATGCCCCCTGATTGGTACGCCTACGTATGACAGCCTTTCCCTAACATTCATCACTGAATAACATTACAAGGGGAATACAGGAAAAGTTTCAATAAAAATTTATGAAAAGGAGGAAGGTGCCTGTCTTTCTGATTGAATTCAAAGAAAGATGTAATACGTAGTAACTTTGTGTGGGGAATCTGAATATGCGAACAGTGTTTCCGGTGTTATAAAAATGAATTGAGACTCGCGACACATTACCCAGAAATATGTTTACAAGGAATAATTTGTCACATTTTATGATGCTGTTGAGAGAGGTTCTTCTGAATGTTATCTATATATATTTAAAAAAAGTCGTGATAAATGTGCGTAGGAATGATTAGACAGAAGCGACACTGATAAATGGCATTGTTAGAACGGTGAACATCTGTTATTCCCAAGAATAAGATAAATATAGTATGTTTTTGGTACATGGATATCCGCCACTTTAGGGACACATTGGATAGATAAAGGTTGACTTGCGTTACTTGGGATTTATGTAGTTTTACATAAAATACAACAACATTGTACGGGTAGACGTTCTCTTAACATCTTTTATTGCAAAATATAAAACAGAAATGTTGTTACTATCAACACTCTACCTTTACTGAGTATTGACGTGGGACAGATTTATTTGATAGATTTTCTAAAGCTCCCCTCTATAGCTATATAAAAGCAAATCAAAAGAAATTTCTATATCTTTCCATTTACAAGAGCTCTTAAAGATTTTATGAGGATATACATATTTCATTACCGATGTTATTAAAGATAAGCACCACCATTTATATATATTTTTAATTAGACTACTATATCGCGCGTAGTCAAGATGGTGGCACAACAATACATTATAATATAAATTAATAATATTCTCCAATGCACATCAAGTAGAAAGGTTGGGATGTGGATGTCCCCGCATTGCTCCAACCGGCGCCATTTATATTATCTGACATTATCGATCATATTCAATACTACATCCCCAAACTTATCGGATAATATTAAACAATGTTTATCATAATTATTCTAATCATTATGAACATACAATTATTATTTGATAATACAGGATTGTGTAACATCAAAGATTTATTACCATTAATTATTGTCGGAAGTACCATTGTATAAAAAGAGCACAGACGTCATTAACAATATTTCTAAGTAGCGGCGGAAACTGACAAGTGGAAGACGCCAAGATATTAATATTATTTAATATGAATTCACCATTTACTTGATTATCAAATTATAAGGTCGTAAGGTATTTATACCACTCTGTACAATACTACCCCTGTATTCTGTCAAATTATAAGAAGGAACTTGACTGTATATGAGTCAGGATCTTTAATATACTGTTAAACTTTGAGCTCCACCAAGTTTCATCTTACTTCAGTCATAACAAAGACTTGATCCGGCCATTTGCATTGTTGTTAAACTTTATGAAAATTCTAATAAACTTGGATTATGTAATTCAAATGTCTTTTATAAAAGGCGAATTGAAGTCGTTTGTAAAACTTTCTTCGATCTTGACACAATTTAAATGACTTATTCTGTTTCATATAAAACAGATTTTATAATGTACACTCATATGAAACACATCCACACATAAAGAAGCACTCATGCATTCTGGTCTAGGACAGCAACTTTTTTATCAGTTCTAATATAATTTTCGACTCCTTAATAATTTCATATAAAGTAATATTTATTTGATCAATTAAAAAACTTTAGTTAAAAAGTTAGCGATGTCAACTTTTGATACTCTTATAATTGGTTTACAAAAAAAGTAAGAAAAGGATTTGCTGGTAAATAATGAACACGTAATAACAATGTATGAATGGTGCAGTGGTTTTAGTGGTCACCATTCCTCGTTCTACTGCGCTACATCTTGCGGCTTTATTCCCTTAATGGGACAACACTTTGTGTGATCCATAAATTGTTGTTCTGACTCTGGGAGTTCTTTATGTCAGTTTAATATATGTTTGTAAAGTTCTTCGTGACGCAGGAATATACCTAGTGGTTTTGTCTATAGAAGAAAATGTTCTTAGTAGGTTATTTTTCTTGTGTTTTTGGTAATATGTCAAAATGTATATAAAGTACAAGTGCTCTATTAGAAAAAAAATAGTTATGTCAGAGGATAGTGTGAAAAGATTGTATAAAATAGTTTTTATTGTATAGCGGGACTTAAAAATACTGATACTTTTTTTGTTTTTTTTTTACGTGGTCGAATGCATTTACGCTCTTCGCTCCCCCCCACACGGGGACAGAGGGTTCGCTTTGTGTGGGACTCCTGACTGACTCGTCAGACTACCCATTAAGCCACCACGGTGTGCCACTCTACGCCTGACACGGGAGAGATCCAGGAACCGCTTTCTTACGCTATCCGGACCCCTCCCAGCGCCTGCCCGTACTGCTGCGGGCACCGTCTCTAGATGTTTTATACTCTCAATTTAGGCGACGTATGGCACACGCGTAACGTCGACCCCTCGCGCGTGGCCTGTGAAGCGGATGGGGGGGAAAACCCGTCCCGCCCATCCGCGGCCACACTCAGGGCGGCATGAGGCGCTGGTAGGCGCGCCTCCGCCGCCCTGTTCGCCGGCGGCGGATCGGATCCGAGTGGAGATCATCCTCCAGGGNCGCGTGGCCTGTGAAGCGGATGGGGGGGAAAACCCGTCCCGCCCATCCGCGGCCACACTCAGGGCGGCATGAGGCGCTGGTAGGCGCGCCTCCGCCGCCCTGTTCGCCGGCGGCGGATCGGATCCGAGTGGAGATCATCCTCCAGGGCCTTCTCCGCCGCCTCCTTCTGCGAGATGACTTCCTCGCAGAAGGTCATGACCGTGGTAAAACTGCTCTCGCCGCCGGCCATGGAGCGTACGACGGCGTACGTACCTTACTGAAGCAACCGTGCTGCCGCCCTGCCCACTCGAGGATGACGGACTGGAGAGCCTCCACGGTGGCGAAGCCAGCACGTGAAGTCTCCAGCCGCGAAGACCAACAAGCCATCGTGGCTCGACGGGCGGCTTCACTCCACTCGCGTACCTCTTCGGGCGGAGGGCGCATGCCACTCTCTGCCCGGAATTCAGCCTCCCGTCGATAAGCTTCGGCGAGCACTTCCGCCACCAGATCCCACAGGGGTGTTCCGGCCAAGGCGCACGCCGCCTCGGTCGACACCGTACGGTATCCGCGTATGGCTCTGACCGCCAATACCCTCTGAGGGCACCAGAGGCGCGCCTTATTCTGGGCGGTCAGAGCCGACACCCACACCGGCGCGCCGTACAGCGTTGTCGACCGGACAACCCCCGTGAAGAGGCTTCTCGTTGCGACACTGGCTCCACCCAGATTGGGCAAAAGTCGCCCGAGGGCGGAGGCAGTGTCAACCAGCTTCAGAGCAAGCTGTCGGATGTGCTCGTCGAAGAGCCACCGACCGTGGAGGATCAGGCCCAGATACTTCATCTGGGCCCGAACCGGTACGAGGACCGAGTTTACCATTATGGAGGCGCCGGGGGGCGGCCCGCGACAGGACCCATGGAAGAGCAGGGCCTCCGTCTTGTCCAGGGCCACCCGCAAGCCCAGCGCCTCGATGCGCCCGACCACCAGAGAGACTCCCCTAAAATTACTGATACTGAGTTATACGAAAAAAAGTATGTGAAATAGGCGCAAAAGTCTATAAAAAGATTATTTTAAATGAGAAGAACACACTAAAAAGAACTGATAGACGAGACAAATATTTTCTCTCGTCTTTCACTTTCTTTTGGCGCTTTGGACATAAACATCCCTTGTGTTCTTACTGAAACAATGGCTAGTTGTAGAGTGTACTGGAGCGATCCTGATGAAACTTAAAATAGACGGCGCAGTAGCGGCTATTGACTGCTTCTATTTGTTATTTCACGTAATTTTCCAGTGTCGTTTAACAGTATCCATGCTATAGAAATTTTATTTTTAATTAACATAATTATACAATGAACTTTTAATCTTTGCGTTTAGATATCTGTACTATAAAATTATTCGCTTATTTTATTGCGATATATAAAAATTTAGATGTAAGATGACCAATTAAAAAACTGCATAGTTTAGCCGGTTAGTTAATATGTGGCGATGTTACGTACAAAGAAAAGAAAGTAGATAAAAATGACGATGCTAATTCTATTAATTAGGACTGCAGTGTGGCAGGCGGTGAACAGACAAGATTCAACACCCGCGCAACTTTCAAATTAAAATGACTAGAGCAGCTGTTAGTTTTATAAATGATTTAATATAAATTTATTCGAAGAGAATAATTTGCGCAACTTTAACATTTATTATTTGCTATCAAAAGCTAGTAATTTTAAACATGTATACGATACCAGTAGATTTGTCTTGATTTTAGTCAAATGTCGAAATTGAATTTCATTTATTAGTCGAATCGTCGTAGTAAGAATAAGCCTAGTAAGAACAGTGATGTGTTTTAAGAGTTGTCTCTCATATTTTGATCATATATCTTGAATAAAAGAAAATGTATTACATACAACCTCTATATTCTATTCCTCTTATTGTATTTTCTTTACAGCAATGAAATCAAAACATAATTTTATGTTAAATTTTGTAGTAAATTTTCTTGCAAATCGTGTTTCGTTAGTTAGTGCGAGACCAAAAGCCCATTGATGCAGAAACATCTCAATAGGCCGCCATAGTATGGGTCACCATGGTGCATAGTTGCATTGTCTGCATTTGCAATGTGTATGGTGACCACCACTCTTGGATCATGCTTTCTATCATTTGGTATATATATATATATATATATATATATACCAATGCTAGCTTTCTTAGCTAATTTCTGTTTAGTAGATGATTATATAAAAACATTTCATACTGCGATTTATTTGAATTTCATCTTCATTTAACTAACCACCACGAACCCTGCCATGACAGTTATTGATATATGTAGTGAACAAATTGCCCATTAACGGTACCTTCGCTATGCAAAGTAGCAATAAAATAAAGTGTTGGAAAGGTAAAGTAGGGTAGAAGTGCACGCTATGTATACCTACTTAAATTAAATTGATATCTTTGTAATATTTAGCTAAGTGAAAGCCATTTGTAGAACAAATGTGCGACACGCTACAGCACGTGTAGAAAAGATTAATATAGTAAGTATAGGAAAGATAATTTTATGTTTATTGTTCGCGAATATTGAGATACTAATAGATATTCCATTACCAGAATTGCTGTATTAATTTGTCAGATATGAGATCGATGTGGAACATATAGAAATAAATTTATATCTATATGATCTGTACCTACTATGCTTAGCGATTGAATATAAAAAAAGAAAATAAAAATCGGCCAAGTGTGAGCCGGACTCACGCAGGTTTCGTACCATTATCTATACATTTCAAGCGTCTACCTATTGCCATTATCAATATCGAGCAAAAATGAGTAAAACAATCACGTTTGTTGTATGGGAACCCCCTTAAATATTTATTTTATTCTATTTTTTAGTATTTGTTGTTGTAGAGGCAACAGAAATACACAATGTCTGAAAATTTTAACTGTCTAAGTATCACGATTCATGAGATACCACCTGCTGACCGACGGACGGACGGATAGCGAAGTCTTAGTAATAGGGTCCCGTTTTATCCTTTGGGAATAGGAACCCAACGCCAATAGCAACCCAAATATTGACATATGTGACACATGTTACCATAAATATATCATAATTGATACCTTTCCGGTGTCTTTTACTTCTTGAATAACAGCAATAGACTTTCTTAATGCCCGCTCTCTGTCTTGTGAGCTTCTGTTATTTTTGTAAATAGTCTTCCTCTTTTCTTATTCCGATACTACTTCTTGAGCTTCAGCTACAGCTTTTTTAAAAGCTTACTCCCTGTCTTTATGGGCGGAATTTAGTCTACTAAAACTTTCCGGGATTTTGGTACAACTCCATAAGACATATCAAATACTTAATATATAAAAAGAAAAAACAAAAAAGATTACACATGTGATTAGTGTTACCATAAATATATCATAAATATTTCGGACATCTAAAACACAAAGGCCATCTAGTCCTAAACTAAGCAGAGCTTCTATTATAGGTACTAGACAACTGATATATACGTAGATACATATATACTTTTTTGTAAAATACATACATATTATATATATAGAAAACCCAAACACCGAAGCAAACATTTGTAGATCATAAAAAAACATGTGATACGACCCAGGATCGAAGCCGAGACCTCCAGCAGAGCAGTCACATACGCTACCACTAGCGCCACCGAGACAGTCAAATAATTGAATTTCGTAGTAATTTAACAAACCTTTTAAGACACTGACAACAGGTATACAGCAAGAAATTGAATGGAGTTTATGTATTTCTTTAAACTAAGAATAACTGAATTTGGAGGGACAATATTAAATCAAGTGTGAAGGGTCATAGTGAATGGATGATAAAGTATCCAGGAAACTCGAGTGACCACGTCTCAGCACTAGCTTCTAGTACACGAGACACGTTTCGGTATATATTGGCACTCTCGGTGCGGAATACACGTTCGATATTATTATGAACGTGTGTATTTTCTCACTGTATTTTCCTTCTCTATTTGTACACAGTCATAAATTCTATAATTTTGTTTGCAAAATAAACTACTCAGGGAAACGGAAAGAGATTTTTTGTTTTCTATTTTTTTGAGAGCTTTCTCTCGGTTAAATGTTCAATATATTGAAATACCTTGTGTGTCAAGGTGTATGATAGCATTGGCTTGGTCTTTCAGCTGAGTATCACTCTGTAATTTCATTTTCGTCATCATCATCATATCAACCTATCTCCTATATATATATATCTCCACAACAAATGGAAGTCATTGATAATTTCTCCATCTACATATTTAAAAAATAAGAAGCACAATATAATTGAGATATATTGTCCATGATGTGGTATTTATAGCACCTAATCGTATCATTCTAATACCATACAAAACTTAAAAGAAAAAGCTACCTACCTACCTACTTTTTACCGTGGGAGAGCCACGCTTCGGCATGAATGGGCCGGCTCGACCGGAGTAATACCACGGCCTCACAGAAAACCGGTGTGAAACAGCGCTTACACTGTGTTTCATCGAGTGAGTGAGGATTCCGGAGGCTCATACCCCAATCCAACGCCCCCTATCCCTCTCACCATCCCCCTTACCCCCAGGCCGCCATAGTGTGGGTCACCATGCTGCATTGTTCTTTTTCGCATTGAGGATGGTGACCACCACTCTTGGATTCTACTCATGCTTTCCATCAGGCAGGGCAGAGTCATTTTGGCAGCTTAAATATAAAAAAAAAATAGCTATTCAGTGTTAGGTACATTACCATACATACGGATTTCGCTAAAACATATGCGATTAACAGCACGAAAAGTAATCAATACCTTTTTTTTGAACTGCTACAACTATTAAAACTGGGGTTGAATAGGGTCTTAACTGCCTCTTAATAATTCAAACATAAGTTACGACGCTTGAAGTCGTCATTGGCGTCTTGGGCGTGATTATTTGAGCTATTTAAGTCGTTCACCGCTTAAAGGGCTAATAGTAATTGCCCTAATTAATTGTTTGTACCTATTTTCTTTTTCTCCTAAACGAAGTTTAGACGGTGAATTAGTTTATTCACTGAGTTCAGCTTTATCAACTGTTTCTAATACTGTGAATGAATGGGTTTTTATTTCCATAAGTCAGATGCCATCAGCTTTCATGAAAAATGTAGGAAATCTTCTTTTCTTCGTTGAAAGGTAGTATTTCAATGCGATTCAGCTAAGTGTAATTACAGTTTTAGAAGTGTTTTCTTTACAGATTATTTATGAAATGAGATTGAATAATCGTACTTTAAGAGAAAAGAAAATATAACTTGTTATTATTTCAAAGGAAAATAATTTGACAATTGATATGGAAAAAGAGAACCACTGTGTTTTTAACGACGGGTATGATGAAGCCAGAACGAAGGTCTATGTATGTTTATAGGTTCCACCGTAGCATCTAACTTATTAATTCAATTCTATTGAATGAAGTATCAGTAGATTTGTATTAATGACCCACAATGGCTACATAAATTTTATAAAAATCTTTTATATAGTCTGGTTACGGGTTTTTTAAATCTTGTTTGTTTGTTGTTGATATTCTTCTGCATGTGCAGCGATAACTAAGGTCATTTTAAATTGTTTTTATTATTCAAAATGTTAAATAGCTTCTTATTAAAATACAAGAAATAATCATGTGTAATATAATAAATTCTCTTTAAATTGAAGTTAAAAACGAGGTATGTGAAAAAAATTGAGTTAAAAAAGCATTTTCACTTCACACCTTTATGATGTCCAAAGCCCCTTTACACAATACAAAGAAGAGTCTTGAGGATTATCGATGATTCTAAACTCGAAAGCAATATGGAGCCTCTTGGCTTTATGGGGATCTATCGATTGTATAATGGGTTGTATTCTAAAGAGTTGTTTACACCCAGGTCCACTCTTTATCAATAGTTATTGTATGTGTGAGATTTTATCCAGTGTAGACTATATGGAAAGGAGGGTCACAACTTCAGGAGGAACGTCAAAAGAAATTATTTTACATCATCATTTTCGTCGAATGCTTTGTAAATTTTAAATTTTTAGAGGGAACAACAGCTACGAAAGATACATTAATATATTTAGATATTTTGGTTCAACATCTTCTCATTTTAACTTTTAACAGACTTTGTCTCTCTGCTTAATCCTGGCCACCCCTTAGCTGTACTCGTCCTATCATATTGATCCTTATGAATGTTAAGATATGTATATATATCTTAGATGTACACATGTATAGCCAAAACTTAATATTGTAGTTTACGTTTTCATCTCCTGTATATAAGTATCAAAAATCTAAAGGTCAAGTTTTTATTAATTGATATTTGTAGAGTGCTGCTATAAGAACATATTGGTTTTAGTATTGTTTCATCATCATCATCACCAACAACCCATTATGTCCAACTGCTCGGGTCTCCTCACAGGAGTGGGTTAAGGCCATAACGTCCCCACGCTGGCCAAGTGCGGGTTGGGGACTGGCAAGACTACGTTGTGGCTACGTAATCTTGCCGTTTAATGTTTTAAAGCTGCCCAAAGGCCTCCAACTAAGCTTCAAGACTGTTATCCTATGATAACAATCGGGACCTACTGCTTAACATGCCATCAGCAGTCACTCATCCGGGTACTGACCGCACCGTCGTTGTTTACCCTCAGTGATTGTTTCTAATCACCGAGTGACACTGGGCTATGAGAGCCTCTTATGAGTATTGTTTACAAAAAGAAATATGTAAGTAATAAAAGTAAAAGCCAAAGTGAAATTCCTAGCAAGAAAATGAAATTCTTAGATGTTAAACATATTGATTTAAAAGTATATAGATTTGTGAATAAGCATGTAAAGGCCAGTGCTGCTCAAAGTGGCTTTGTTAAATTGATTTTACGTGTATTGCGGACTTTATCGGTCCGCCCGCTCTTCAGTCGAGCTTGCTGCCGTTTGAACGAAACACCCACTTTAGGATTTAGTAAGCGATACTTAGTTCTTCTGATTTATTTGTTATTCTATTCAGTTAAAAATAAAACCTCTACAAGAAAACCACTCTCATGCTTTATAGAATTGCTGAAAGATGTTTGTTGGTGCCGCTTCTAGTTGGCAAACAGTAATCGTGTTAGAAGTTAGTTGTAGGAAATTTACGCCACTTGTTAAGATGACAAGGGTCAGTAGTTGACATGATGTTTTTTGTTTGTCCATATTATGACGTAATATGCCTAGCGGCTACTTTTACAGCAAGTAAGCACGATGTTTATGAGAGTCGGGGAGAAATTCTATAAATAGAATATTTCGACGGGACGGGGATGTTAGTTAACTTAGCCGCTTTTGAAATAAAATTCAATTCAGAATATAATTAATCTGTTTATAATTTAGGAATTAGATTATTTAAGTTATCTTTTATCTTTGATTTGGATTATTCGTCTAGTTTTACATCTTTAGTAGGATTAGATTAGGTCTGATAAATAACCCGGATAGCGTAAGAAAGCGGTTCCCGGATCTCTCCCATCTCAGGCGCAGAGTGGCACACCGTGTGGTTTTAGTCGGTTCAATTCCGACACAGCGCCCCGCCGCAAACCCTGTGTGGGTGGTGTGAAGGCCCGAGTGGGTTTCCACACGTAAAAAAAAGTCTGATAAATAACAACTGTTCTTGGTTTCCCCAATCTCAGACGCAGAGTGGCACACCGTGTAGTTTTAGACGGTCCGATTCGCAACCAACCCAGATAAAACCACCCAACACAAACCCCGGTGGGGAGACGCCCGAGAGAATTTCGTTAAATAAAAGTCTGATAAATACATAAAAAGACATCCAATTTGGTATTACGAATTCAAGTACTATTTTTGAAATACTTTCAACGACCAATATTGTTTAACACACTCATTTATACCATATTAATATAGTTTCATAATTCTTGGAGCATAATAAATATATGGGTTGTTAACTAATAATGTTTTAAAATATTTATGAAAAGTCATTTATAAAAAAAATATATTTTCTTTATTTCACAACCAAATATATCTAGTCCTCTCCAAACTCACAATAGGAAGGGATAATGACATTGATTCATATCAATTTACCTAACAACTTTATACACCATTAGTTCGAGGGTAAGTTCAATGAAGTATCTCATTGATAACTTACTCAAACGTAATAATATACTATCATTATTCCTTTTGGCTTGGAACTTGGAAAGTTAAATATAAATTTACTGACAAATGAAATCCATTTGACAAAAAGATTACTTTATCAATATTTCATAAATATCCGCTATTTCATTTACCAAGTATCATGTATAATACAGAGATTTTAGCCACAAGAATCGCGATATGAGGTCGGTTAGCTAATCTAGTTTGTGTGATAGAACCATGGTCGGGTCGCAGCCGGAGGGTGCTTGAGTCGAATAGCCTAGCACAAATAGCCTCACATTTCTTCTCACAAGTCACTCGAGCCGACAGCCGATATCGACCGAGCCTATCTACCTTTATGAGACAAGCAGGAAAAAACCAGAGCAAAGTTTTAAGGGCAACTGTTTTCATTACTACTACGGGAACCGAATCTCTTCTTCCCTGAAGGTTTCAGGGCGGAAGTTCCGTAATAAACCGAGTAAAAAACTCGAGCTGAAAACCTTTTTCAATACTATATATTTACAATAATAAATATAATAAAATAATAATATACTACTACTTCTTTTATCTAACGCAATCTTAAAACAATGAATATGGCGGCAAAAAGTTCGCCGAGCCAGCTAATTTTATATAAATAAGTTAATTAATAGAGATACAATTTAATATGGTTACAAATTTTTGAAATCATTCGAAAATATTAAAATAATTTAATTTTACGTCTCCATTTGGTGGTACGTTTTATAACTAAGAAGCCTTGCACAAAGCAAAAGTTGTCAAGTTACTTTAAAGTTTATTTATTTTAGTTAAATTCATAAAGCCCCTTGCATTTTTTATACCTACTTAAGTTTCTATATGAATTATGAATTCGAATTTCTATTCTATGAAAAAGCTAAAATGTTGTTTATATCAAGATTTTTAACCTACAATGGAAGTGGTCACAAGAGCTCGTTGCGTTCGGATACAATTGTTATGTAAACGACTGTTGGTTTTGAGATATGATTAATGGAACTTCATTTAGAACAGATTTAGAACAGATGTTTTGCGGAAAATTTAATGATACAGTAAGCATAACATTGTTAATTAATATTAACCGCATAAAATTTACTGGTACACAGATTGTGATTTTTTTTGTGTTCTATAATAGAATTTAGATTTTATAATGATACATATTATGTTACAGATAAGTTTTTCGTACATACAGTAAGACTGTTTTTTTAATAATAATAATTTATTTCCAAAACAAAGAACTTACTATATTACAAAAAAATGTAGGCAATATTTTACTGATCAAATGATTTAGCATCTGCAATCAAACTAGGCAAAGCCTGTATTTCGATTGTCAGCACCATTCGCTCTAATTATTTTTATTGAAATAATTGCTTACATTTTACATTTTTTTTTGTTATACTTTATAAAAGGCTTACAAACTAACACCTAGCTAGCATTGAATATAAAGGTAATTAAGATTTAGTATTTTTCCTATAAAAGTGTGATAAGTTCTCTTTCTTGAATTATGTAAGTGGTGAAATGTATGTAAGTGTTTTGAGGCTAATGCAGTGGTGTATTAAGAGGGTGTAAGCCTATGAGTGTTAATAGATTGATTAATGTGAATGTACATGTGTAGGTGTGTGTGAGGTGATGTGTGTTTGCATAAATATTAAATAATTTAACATAAATTTATTAAAGTCTATTTTTATTACTGTGTTATATCTAACATATCGACTACACGGTTGGCCTAGTGGTTTCAGTGGTCGCCACACCACTTCCTACTGCGCCAAGTGTTGTGGGTTCAAATCCTACATGGGACAACACTTTGTGTGATCCATAAATTGTTGTTCTAAGTCTGGGTGTACTTTGTGTCCGTTTCATGTATGTTTGTAAAGATCCCCGCGACACAGGAATGTATATTCCTAATGCGGGAGTTGTCTTTTTAAAAGGAAAAAAAAAAAAACAGTATTTTTTTTTCGTCGTAGTCAAGCTTTTGCAAGTACTGGCTCACTTTTTCTTTAAATCGTTTCTTTGTCAGAGGGTCAATGTTTAATTGTTTGTTTATTATGTTATATAGAAAAAAAATGTTATTCATACATTTATGTAATTTACATTTATTAACCTATTGATTTTGTGTGATGAGGATCAGAAAGCAATACATTTTTATTTCGTGTTAATGCTTCTATTATGAGTAGATTCATGTTGGTAGGTTAACAGGTAATGAAACTCATAGCCACAGATAGCATATCTTGCTGCCGCTTATTTTACTCAAACACTAAGTCAATAGGCAATATAATAAAAGGAAAAATCGACTATACAGAATTTTTTACTTAATGTAATGCCAAACAACGCTTAATACAATTAATAAACTACAGTTTGCCAGATTTTACTGACTGTTATATCAGAAAAGCAGTGTTGAAAATATAAACAAATTAATAAGTCCTGGTACCTGGTCTTCGTTTCACAAAATTTAAATAATAATAATAATATTTTATTCAACCAATAAATTCTTAAATCTAGGATACATCGCTTTCTGATACATATTACAAATTCGCAAATCAATGAACATCCGCTTCTCTACTAGATATCTAAATATCTGTATTAGACTATGGCGCTCTTCCTATTTAAATTTCTAAACGAAACAGTTATTGCTTTTCACTGTGAATGTATTAAACGGATCAATGAATATATCTAATTAAAGATGAAATAACACAATAAAAAAAATAAAAAAGAAAATCGAATAAAGTATTGTCAGGTTCAGATCAAACAGGTTCTTGAAATTTATGCAGTCCTGATATATTATTATTATTTTTTATTAAATATACTATAATAAGTAAAAAGCAGTCTTCTTAATAAGTCTGAGTCACTCACAGGTCCGAGGAGAAGAGGAAATTTATTTTTACCGGCTTCAAAAAAGTAGGAGGTTCTCAATTTGGACGGTAAATTTTAACGACTACTCACACATTTGAAATAAAAAATTAAATTTACAAAACAAGTATATACATATTTATATCAGTTGTCTAGTACTCGCGACATAAGCTCCGCTTACCCTGGGATTGGATGGCGTTGTGTGTTAAATGTCTGAAACATTTATGTAATCGATATACTTTTTATAATCAAAGAAATAAATTGATTTTATAAAATAAATAAATAAGACTAGTTCTGTTTAAGATGGAATGATTTATGAAGGCACACATGAGTGATCGTTTAAATCCATGAGAAATTTCCGAAACTGTCTGGTTTAAGTTAAAGTAAAATATATTAAAACGCCTAACCCCAAAATTTTTATTTTAAAAAAAATTTAAAATATAATTTCGAATAAAAAGAGGCATACTCTTTTTATTCGAAATTATTTGAATACATTAGTACTAATATGTCAAATGTTATACTTAAAAGGTACAATACGATAATCAGTTGATAACTTAAGTTGTCTGCGTTTTTTTATTTTAACTTTCAAGGTAAGGTCAAAAATAGAAAGGTAATAGGGAAATAGAAAGGCATTGTACTTACATATAAGGAAGAGCATAAACATTCTGATCCCAATTTCATCTTATTAATCTGAAATGATCCAGCTCTTATTATCTCTTATTAACATTATTCCTCAGCGATTATTGTCATCTGTCATTTACATCATCGTCCCTAGTTCATTATGAAAGATGTACCAGAAATAAATTAAAATATCTTTCGTTGTACTTCTTAGGTATATGTATTAACAGACAGCACGATTTTTATAGGCATTCACTGTGGGTAGCTATACTTTTAATTATGACCTTTTTGTGGGCTTTCTTTTCCGGCGTTTAATGTAGCGTCTCCTAAACTTTTCATCTCGACAAAATTACAAGCCATTATACATTTCCTTTGCCTTCATCTAAACCACTTTACTTAGTTCCATTAAAGATATTTAAAAGTATTCAGCTCTTTTTATTATTTTCAAAATTCAAATAGAATATAATACAAACAAAATGGTTTGCACAATTGAACGGCGATGAAGAAAGACAGAAATAAGACTAAAAAACGACCTTTTTAACCTTTAAATGGTATTTTGAAGTCGGCATAAATTTAAATCTATATAAATTTGTTTATTTTGATTCTTAGTGTAACAAAACATGATACGAATGCTTTTATTTCAGAGATTATTCCCTACAACCTTACAAACTTTACCTCTTCATAATATTAGCTAAAGTTAGATTAACGCACGCATAAATATTAAATCATTTTAGGTACATAAGTACATTTAAATTAATCTTAATAAAGGTTGTATAATTTATCAATCTAGCAATTTCGTTTACTGAGGTGACAAGGACTTCTGCGCTGCTTCCCATTTATGAGGTAGCATCCGGTCATCTGTCTTCTACTTTTATACTTTCCCAACTATCATCAATAATATATATGTAGAATGCAGTACTCTTAATGTATGCTTACATGAAGAAATTTTACAATGTAGTTACATTTGATTCTTATTTTGTAAATTAAATAGGCTTCAAAGAGGTTCTATTTTCTCTTTTATTTTTGGTTCTAGGGATTTTCAAGCATCTTTATATTATGAACCGCTCTTGAAATCTTTTAGAGCGGGAAAAATATTGTGTAGTAATTTTAATAAAAAACTTAAGCTACAAGCTGACTTGACTTGACTTGACAGCCTCGGTGAAAGTGTATGCGACTGTTGTGATTGAGGTCTAATTTTATGCTAAGGGTTTTCCCGGGTCGGACCAAATGTTTGTATGATCTGCAAATATTTGTCTCGGACTTTGGGTGTTTTCTATGTATAGTATGTACACATGTTTTTACAAAAAAGAAGAATACATGTACTTGTATCACTTGTCCAGTACCCATAATACAAGCTCAAGTGTGTGTGGGCTTACAAGTATGTTACACGTCCAAAATATTAATGTATTTCTCAAGTAAATTAAAATGTAAGATATTGTATGTTAAATTAACTTTCAGTTACCATTTTTTTATGACTTTAGCTATCAATTGCAGCATGTTGATATTTCGCTGGGCTGAAGTCACACTGGATCGAAACTCTCCATACAAATAGGGCCCAGCCGATATTGAGTTTACTCTGAAAGTTTACCCATACTCGTACGTTTACAAATAACATCCTCTCAATATTTGCGTTACATCGAAATGTTTAGATAAACGTACGTACAATAACACAGTCTCATGAATGAAATTGAGTCTTAATACGCAATGTGTATAAAGTTTCATAACTTAACTCATTTCGAATTAAATTTAACCAATATTTAGTTAGCGTTTCTTTGGTTAATCGATCCTTGTGATAACTGAGGTATTGTGTAACTTTTTATTGGAGATAATATCGATTGACGAGTAGAATATGTAACCTTCATAAAGTTTTTTTTTTTTGTAAAAGCGGCTACGTAAAGCCGTAAATTCTTCTGTAATACTATACATTATTTAATCAAATAAGACTAGACCTTCAGAACGATAGGCATTTGATTACTGGAGATCTTTATTTATAAATAAAATAAATATTTGACGCGTATATCAATCTTTTTAATTAACATTTCAACAATCAAATTAACTTATGTTTTCTGATAGGTATTTAAAGAAATATATTATTGTTATGTATTAACATGTATATTTTTAGGTTAGAGTTAGGGTGACTGCCTCGGTGCGGCAGTGCTAGCGTATGCTACTGCTGTGCTTGAGGTTTCGGGTTTGATTCCCGGTCGGACCAAATGTCTGTATGATCTGCAAATATTTGTTTCGGAGTTTGGTAATTTCTATGTGTAATATCAGGTGTCTAGTACCCATAATACAAGCTCTGCTTAGTTTGGGACTACATGGCGTTGTGTGTTAGATATCCGAAACATGAATTTATTTATTTTAATCGATTGTAAGTCACATCTACTGTTTTAAATTTGAAAAAAGCTGTATCTTTCAAGGCACCATAGCATCCATTAGGACACCGTCGTCGCCTGTTAAAGTTATACATGGAACCACTTTGAATTTTCATCAGAATTCACAATGCAAATGTAGAGAGAAACTGGCGTAGATCTTTGAAGTCTTTATTTCAAGTGTTCGGAATGAGTTTCAGGTTGGGTGTTAAGTTTTTAAAATATATGGTGATTAAAAAAGGTTAAGAACTTTACTATTTAATCATAATTAACAGTGATAATAAAACTGTGAAGTATAACTAATAATGTAAACATATTTTTTTGTGAAACAGTTTTCAAAAACCGTTATTTTAAAATAATTTATTAACAAATTAAATGAAAACAACAGTCCGGATATTATAGAACATCCGCTCCGGCGAGTACTGTCTTTTTACTCATCAATATGAAACATAACACTGACATATCAATTGATCGTGTGGTTCATGGTATCGAAAATTAGCGTCATGTATTGATACTAAACTGGCACTTGTACTAAGTAATCGATATCGAGTTGATGAAACCGTGTCCGGGAGCAGAAGACTAGCGTGCACCCATTAAAGCTCTGCGGCGGACGGTTCTGTCGTGATTGATGACGGCAATTCGCCACTCGTCTAGGGTACCCTACCACTCCGCTCGCTCCGTCGTTACACGACTTGGCACGCTCCATTCCTTCTAATAGGTTATTTTTTTATATAAAAGTTTCGCTTTAATGTAATTTAAAATAACTATATCACCAAGTTTGGGTTCCTATTGATTTCATTGAAAGTTTGAACTCTTAAATTACTTGAATAAATATATAAATATCATAATAAACTACCAAAAAGCTTGGTTTCTATTGAAATGGATCAAATAACCAGTATGCAGTAGGATATTAAGTATATCATAATAATATGAAGATGTAGGGTATGCATTTAAAAGTAATTTAATAGGATGGTAATGACGTATTTATATAAAATATGTTTTATGTATCAATTCTTACCGTAACAAATATTCGTTGAATTCAATATTAGAAACCTGTACTAAATTAATATTTGTGGGATATAAAAAAAAACAATCGCTGATGTCGCATCGTATCGAATCGTACCGTGGTCCCGTAATGATTGTAAGAGGAATTCCTTTTTCATATCGGTTTACATAAAACAATAGTAACAATAGCAAATGTCTTAGATAATTTAACAACTTAAATAAACTTTATTATCATATAACTTTTTTCCTTGAAAAAAATGAGTGTTTTTTAAGGTCTTTATATCATAGAGGTTGAAATCTATAAATATCCCATTGTAGTGTCATTTTTATCTTCTATCTGTCCACTTTCCAAATTCACTAAACTTTTGAATACACTAAGGCTAAGGCGTTATATTTAAGTAAATGTTTAGTTATGAAAGCACTTCGAAGATATTATATAAAAAGTCATAATATTCCGAGTACCTGTCGTACCCACTTCAATTATGAAATACTTGTTCGCCTTCAACTTTACACATCAATTAAATTGATTACAAGGTTTATCTCGCAGGAAATCGCACCTTATGATACCGACATTACATTATAATTAGTAACAGGTTCTTTTGGTACTTATCAATGAAAGTAACACAAATTTATTCCTTTGTTAATTAATTAACCTGTGATAAATTAGGTAGTTCCAACTTAGTACGCTCGGATGCTGTTCAAACTTTTGGAAATAAATTAAGATTCCTACTTGTTTTATTCTATACTTTGAACTAGTGTAGTATGGTGTTTTGTATAAAGTTTAAATCTATTAACCAAAGAGGTGCGGTAGTTATAATGATGTCCTACAGGACATTTTTTAAATAGGTATATAATTTTGCTTGAGTTTACAGAAGGAAAGTCAAGGTTTCGGACAAGACTGAATCGCGAAGTGAGGTACCCGCACCGTACCGTGTTTTGTATGTTAAAATTTTCCTTCTTATTTTTCGACGTGATAACTATTAGACAAAAGGGTACATAATAGTACCTACTAAAACAAAAGTACAACTGGATGGATGATTCTGATGTCAAAGCGCTGATAATCTAAAATCATATTGTTCTACAAGTAACTGCTCTTTCTATCACGTAACTTTTATCTGTTAGACGATGAATGATTTGAAACCATATATTTGTACGAATATCAAACGAAACGTATATATGCGTTTTCCTCCATTACAGTAATCACACAGAAGAAACCTAAAATATTATTTAACGTAAAGGGCCGTATAAGAAAGTTTCATACCACTTGAGCTGGATAGCCGGCACTCATAATTCTACTGAACCGCCACAGCGCGTTTTTACATCTTCTACGACGGATATCTTTTCTGTCCATATTCTTCAACCTACTGCTGGCCACTACCGAACGAAGGTACGAGTGGGACTTGGGATGGACATTAGTAAAACCGAGAGTAGCCATTAACTACTTTATATCAAATATTTTACAGAAAGTTTTCTTTTTATAATTATCAATTTTACTTCTATTAGTACCTATAAGAATAGATATTAATTTAATTAACCAAACTGGAGCTTTAAACTATATACTTCTTAACTTGTCTTCGAAACAATTATTATCGTTAATGACAAATAAGGACGTTTATTGCATTACGTTATTCCTATTTTAAAAACGATTTGCTCTTACCTTAGCAGACGATCAATCAAAATCCGTATGGGGAGCAAAATTAGATAATCGTCATTGTATCTTGAGCGCAGCGCAATATTCGTATTCCAGCCATGCTTAAAAATATTAACACACATTTGCCTTAAATTGATGTCGACACTCATGAAAATATTGCATCGAGATTTGAAAGCTTCGCAATATGCAATTAATAATGGTACATCAGTTTGCCAATAGCTACCAAAGCTCGTACAGTCTTTAAAATTGGCTATTACTGGAACGAAGTAAGTACCCTCTGCAATCTAGATACGACATAAAGACCCCCGCAATAAAGTTTTGTATCATTGACAATATATTGAAGTTATGAAATTAATAACAGTTCTTTGTTAATGACATTTCAATATCTTCGCTCAGTGTAGAGAGTGATGGCAATTTTTAACAAATTAATTTACTATAAAAAATATTTAGCGGTTTTGCACAACTTAGGTGTCAGATGAGTACATCTACATGGTAAATAGTACACTGTTAACGCAAAAAATCATTAAAATATAAAAAAGAATAATATATTTATTATTATTATATATATAATTAAATGACAATTTATTCACTTACACTTAACACAAACTTGAACAGTTCGAAAGTTTGTGTTATTGGTGGATATCTTACCCTGAATTGTAAAATCTATAGAGGATAGGCTGCTATAAATCAGTATTGTTGTTTTTGCTTTTTTTTCGATGTTCAATCGGTTTGCGTTCTCGTTTACCTATTCTATTTTCAAAATTCTAATTTGAAGGTATATCTTTTTAATGTAATCAATTTTGAACTTCCATAATGATTAAAGTTTTATTATTGTGAAACTTCTAAAATCGAATGACATTTATTAACTCACGCATGCATGTAAGCTCTATGACAATACTCGATAAATCGTTCCAAAGTTTTTCAAGCCTTTAGAAGTTATGACTGAATGAAGAAATCCACATACATATATTTATGATCACCCTGAATGCAAAATAAGTTTTAAGAAATTCATGTTATCAATAAAACTTTATGAATCAAAGCATTTTCAATCTTGTTTGGGTTTAATCAATATTTTAACAATGATACGCTCCACAAGTATGAAAATAAATTTCACCATGTCATAAATCATTTGGTGAATGTTATATTTTATTTACGTAAATAATGTTACAACTCTTATAGGATAACAAAAACGACGTCCAGGTGATGGGTACCCTCATTTTAATTACTGAGGATGTTCCATTAATTTTGTCTGAAAGCTCTGACAAAAACCCAACTGTTTTACTGAATAATAAGTATAATTTACAACATTCCTATTGATATCGTTATTTTCTACACCTATATTAACACATAGCTGTTGATTAAAATGTCCGTTCGTAATGGTTTTGTTAATGACGGTAACTTTGCAAAGATTTGTAATGGTTCCGAAAATGTCTCTAGTTCTGGTTGTCATGAATTTTAAACGATTGTAAGTGTTCTATCGAGTGACTTTTATTATGCAATTTTGGTTCAATGACGCGGACAAAATATTAAGATTCATTAAAATATTTCACATCAAAGGTCAATGGTGACGGGATGTCAATGGGCGTGCAACAAAATAGATCCCGACCACAAAGCTTCTGCATGTCACGGGAGTGATTGATGGTATCCCCCCTAGCTTATCCTGTTCTTTGTTAGCCACTTTCGTAACCAAATACGTTTGTAAACATCACTGCTGTGTACACCAATAAACATTTTGTAACTATAATTTATATTCGCGATGTTTTAAAATCATGGCTACTGATTTGGAAATCTGAAAGCATTTACAGTTTTTTTTTCTTTCATTGTTACAACAACGTATCCTTTTGTAAGACAACACCGAGCAATACAAACCTTGTAAAACTTTATCTAATTCTCTGACCTCTCAAAGTTTAGCTTGTCGAGGGACTTTTTAATCTAGTGTAGTAGATTAGGAGGATTAAACAGCAAGTAATATTAAATAGAAAAGAGTCCAGTTTCCTATTTGGAACCTTTTGTTAAATGGTATTTTTGCCTTCAAGTATTTTTACTTGAGAACTTACTCTTAACTTTAGAGGCGATAAGAAAAACGTATTAGTTGTTGTTTTAGGGATCAAGGAAATGTGTATACTTCGGCATAAACCAAAGATCACTCGTTTGTTGTTTATGCCATAAAAAACAGTATTCCTTCCAACTCATCAATAGGTGGAAGTGTTAAATGTCTAAAAATATTGAATACGAGATTCAACATTTTTAGACATTTAACAATTCCACCAAAATTTCAATAGCCGTATATTTGCCTACATGAATGCAGATGAAGTGAACTCGGCGTGACTTCGATCGCGATGTATTCTGACAGTTGCTGTAGAATTAGGAAATTCCGGGAACTGTGAAATTGTGGTCGTATTTGAGCTATCATAAATTATAAGCCCCAAGGTTAACCCTCCAGAGAAATAATTTCTCTCCAAATTAGCTTTTGATGAAATAATGAAAATGTTTTTTTTACATAATAAACTGAGAGCTTGTTAATAACAAAAACTGATATTGTTACAGGTAACGCAAGTGGGTAAAGTTTACACACATGTTAAGAAATGCCATTAAAACATGACCCGGGTAAGTGTTACTATCTTTGTAGAAGTAAAAAGGTGTGTTTCGAAGCTTAGAAGATCAGTGCAAAACGATATGTAATGTCATTGTGTGAGGGGTGTTGAGATAGTATGAGGAACAAGGCGCGCTCGTGGCGGCGGATGTGCACGTGCGCGAGTGCACGACGGTGCGCGTGATGCGTAGGGGCGCGCGCGTAGCCGGCGGCGGGTCGCCCGCGACCGCGCTCGCGCCCGCGCCGTGCGCGTGATGCGCGCGGTCCGCGCCGCGCTCCTTGCGTGGCTCGTCTGCTGCGCGACGGCGCTCTCAACGCATAAGTACAGCACACGAGTCGTTCGGACCAAGTACGGACCGCTTCGTGGAATTGTCGTTCATTCGCATCCGCAAGTCGAGGCATATTTGGGCGTACCGTATGCTACACCACCACTAGGTAGTCTAAGGTAATTATTTTTTCATTTTATTGGTCTCTTCAACCGATTTAGTACTATGTAAGATATAGAGGACTCTCAGATGGAGTTGTTAACAGTAGCAAAATTGTTGGTTTACAGTCAAAGCTAAAGAGTAAAGTTAAGTCGGGTGCTCTAAATATATAACAATTTTGTACAAAGTAATCGTGTTTGCTCTTCTATTGTCTTATACTTAAGTTTTATTGTCGTAAGGCAATTAAGCTAAGGTTTTTAAAGATGAGCTGTGGACAGATTTCATGGTAAATTCAGTAATCAAAATTATTTACGTATCAAAATTAACAAATTTCTGAAAGAAGAGCAGGGCGTAAAACTCTGAAAGAAATATTAAATTAGGAAAAAAATGTAACTTAATAAGTGCGAAGAATCTTCGGGTACGATCGGGCTACCATAAACGACAACTGGACCTAGCGACTTACAACACGCGCATATTGCAGACCGACGAGAAAGTGATTGAATTGGAGGAAAATTAAGCGGGTTACGCGGGGACATTTTGGGATTATCTGAAGTCCGTAGACAAGAGTAGGACTTGATAATTCTACGATCTGGTAACTTACTCTATTTGTCTGAGGGCGATCATCTGTCTTAAGGTGGCGTCGGGTTCCTGGTACACAAGTCCCTCGTAAATAATGAGATCAAAGCTGAAAGTGTGTCAGAGTAGCCAAAGGTACTCGCTGAAGGTGATACAGGTATAAGCTCCGATCACTACACACCCTGATGATGAGGCGAAGGCTATGTATGAGGACATTAGTAGAGCCATGCATATGTCCAATACTCACTACGCTATAGTTATAGGAGATTTGAATGCAAGGTTCGGTAAACGAAGCGATGAATAGTTGCAAACAGGACAAGTTGGAGTTGGTCAATGGAACCACCGGGGCGAGCTATTGATCGACTTCATGGAGAAGGAAAGACTCTACAAGATGAACTCCTTCTTTCGAAAACAAAAGCACAGTTTGTGGACTTGGTGAAAATTTCAGTTGTAGACCTGGTGATAAGTCCGATTGTAAAACTAAAAATGAGATTGACATCACCATGTCGTCGAAGAGACAAGTATCCAATGATAACGATACTAACAAACTCAGTGACCATGTAGTGGAAACTGTCCATACTGTTGGGTCTCAACTATAAAAGACCCACCAGATCATTAGAACCAAGAGATTCTCTGATGGCACTCTTAAACCAATGAAAGAAAGGCATAATATGACTGCAGTCTCCAGAAGAAGTCTCCAATTTCTGCCTGCTCAACAGACGAGCCTGAAAATGTAAAAAAAGGATCTACGCCAATTTAACACTATGTATGTTAAAGAGGCTATAGAGTGAAACAAAGGCACAAAAGTGTTCGCAAGAGTTCTGTCTGCTGGGCAGAGCCAGTTGACATAATTGAAGACCGAGGATGGCAGATTGTTATCGTCACAGTTATACACGGCAACACTGGACCCTGTCATTGACCTGCCTAAAGACCCAAGAGCTAAGTTAACCCGACAGTACAGCGAAGATATTCCGGACATCAGCTTGTAAGGGATTAGTATGTCTCTCAAATAGTTCAAAAACAACAAGACAACAAGTGTGTACGGAATGACAGCTGAGCTCTTGAAGGTAGGTGGCAATCCGGTTTTGAAAGTCCTTCAAAAGATATTTGATTCCATCCTATTCGGTGGGAAACCGCCTGAGGCATGGTTTGGCACTGTGGTGGTGCTTTTCTTCCAAAATATTAATATTTCATATAATATGGAGATGGGTCTATAAATTCTTACTAAAAGTTATAGAGTCATATCTCTTGTGAGTCATGCATTTAAGCTGTTCTCGAGAGTTATTACGAATCGTCTCGAATGCAAATTTGACGACGTTCAGCCGCCCGAACAAGCCGGTTTACGAAAGGCTTTTGTATCATAGACCACATATTTACGTTGCGGCAGGTTATAAGGCGCTCATAGCCCAGTTGCACTCGGTGATTAGAAACAATCAATGAGGGTAAGCAACGATGGCGTGGTCTAGTACCTGGATGGGTGACCGCTGGTGGCATGTTACCATGAGCGTCTCCGTGATTCGGAGGTCACGTTAAGCAGTCGGTCCCGGTTGTTATCATACGATAACAGTCGTAAAGCTTAGTTGGAGGCCTTCGGGCGGCTTAAAAACATCCAACGGCAAGATTTACGTAGCCACAACGTATTCTTGCCAGTCCCCAACCCGCACTTGGCCAGCGTGGGGATGTACGGCCTTAACCCTCTCCTGAGAGGAGACCCGAGCCCAGCAGTGGGACATTATGGGTTGTTGACAGGTTATACAAAAGTCGGAAGAGTATATTTACTCACAGTGCTTGGCGTTTGTGGGCTATGAAAAAGCTTTCGATTCGATTGAAACATAGGTTGTGCTCCAGTCTCTCCAGAGGTGCTAAATCGACTACCGGTACATCAAAGGGTTGAAGTGTTTGTAGGAAAACGCTACTATGTCAGTCCGTCTACAGGATCAGTGCTTGAAGTCTATGCAACTGCAGTGAGGAGTGAGGCATGGAGAGATATTACGTCAATATCTCCAAAACTGTTTACCGCAGCACTGGAAGACGTTTTTAGGCTTCTCGACTGGAATGTAGTTGACATCAACAATAATGGCGAGTATATCACCCACCTCCGATTTACTGACGATATAATAGTCACTGCTGAAACCACGGAATACCTTAGCGCAATGCTCAATGGCCTCATTAGTTTTTATTAACGAGAGGTCTTAAAATGAATATGGACAAGACGAAAATTATTTCGAACGTCCATGTCACACCCATTTCAGTGAAAATAGGAGACTCTACACTTGAAATTGTTGATTATTATATATACCTAGGACAGCTTATCCAGCTAGACAGGGCCAATTTCGAGAAAGAGGTCAATTGTCGAATCCAACTCGGCTGGGTGGCACTCGGAAAGATGCGAGTCATTTTCTCGTCCTAAATACCAGTGTATCAAGATGAAAGTTAATCCTATATCCAGTGGTGTGCGTTTTTCGGCTTAAATGATGAAAAAATGATGATAAGGACTTTTCATATTTTGACCAAAATTATTTACTAGCTTTAATATTTTAAATAACTAAAAGCAAATAAACATATTTGGTTTTTGCACCCATAATATAATATAAATTTTATTTCCAAATCACAGGGTTTGTTGCATTCTAACCATTTAATACATTTCTAGTCCCTAAGTATATGAAATAAAACAGATTAATCAACCTTGGATTTTGAAATCAGTCAGTCAATCACTTATTAACTATACATTTTTATTTTTTTTCGTATAACTGTTGTTATGATTTCTCGCCCTTTTTGCTAGAAAAAGAGAAATCGAGGCGAGGACTTGAACCCTCGGTCATTATTCCGCTGTTGACTGTTTTTATAAGATAACTGTCGGGTTCTTTTAGTATCATCATTATTTAATATATCACAATACGTGATTTACTGACTCCTAAATCTGTATAGTTTATCATAAAGTGAAATAATGTCGTCTAGATACATGCCGCCAGTGACGCCGTCGCAGTGGCGGACTCCGCGGCTGGCAGACTCATCGGGGCCGGCATGCCCGCAGGTTCCACCTGCAGCCATGCCTCGTGATGATGCACTTTTATTACACCCTCGTGCCAGAATACGCCAGTTAGAAAGATTGCTGCCTGTCCTAGCCAACCAGAGTGAAGACTGCCTCTACGTCAATCTATTCGTGCCTGTAAATGGTGAGCTTTATACAGTATCTATCAATTCATTTATCAATAACACTTTTTAGTTACCTTTGCTAAATAAGTCTAGACTTTTCAAATTTTTTTAGCACTTGAGTTTTCGTGATCTTATAATATATATATATAGATTCAACATGAGTATTGAGGTTTGGAGGCATATATCTTGATATGTGGAAAAGGCCATTTGTGCCCTCTATTTATGGAAGATCGTAACGTACTGGACGTGCGGATATTTTAATTTATGACGTAAAAAACTACACCACGTGTATTATAAAGGTGGGTATATGTAATAAAGTAACCTTGTCTCTATTATTTAGTTGATATATTACAATAGCAGTAACGACCTAATAGAATCGACAACAGGGACGGAGGTATGTGGTGCTTATTAATCCTTGCCTGTGGTTTATTCACATTATTCACTGATGTCATTTGGGGGTTTCAATTCAATTATCAATGCAAGTTCCTATTAAAATTTGAAATCGTTACGTACATCTTATGGATTGATGATGTCTAATAAATTTTATAGTAAGTAAAGTTCAGTATTAGTACGCCACAATTCCAATTTCCAACTAAGCTAAAAATTTTTCAAACACAATAATGATTTTGTTGTACTAAAAGAGTAATTCAAATGACTATTGACTTTCGATTCTTACAAACAAAAGACTAACTTGAATGAATCCGCCACTTATCATTCACACGCCATTTAACTGCTTTTGTTTTGTGATAGAAACGAGTTTTAGAATAATCATGAACACAATTTACGTTTTATGCAAACTATTAGTCCTTTCTCTATCTGTCTCACTATTGGACAAGGGATTCTTGAGTTATGATAGATGCGTGTCTCTTTAACCTAAATCATCCCATGTCATGTATATTGTCGTTGTCATGTATATAGATCTGAATTTTAAATAGTATATCATTGTCGTTAATCCCTGTGACACTAGCAAGTATACAATATAATATCATTTGTAACATAAAAATTGCTAGAAAGACGCGGGTAGCCCGTTTAAAAGTCCGACAAAGTTAAAAACATTATCCATTACATTTTCAAAATCTTCTACATCCTTCGCATTTAATTATTGTTGTCATTTTTAATTTATCCATTATATATTTTTGATGCATTATATAATTTCTTAACATTTTAAAGAATTAGATTTATTATTTTAGATAAAGATAAAACAGATATATATGTAAATTTATGTCTACTATTGTTTTCTTAGGAGAGCTGATTATCTAAACCAAAGTTTTAAATATTTTATCGAATTACGTATTATGAAAAAAATATTAAGGAGATAAAAAAGGGAAAATTAAACGCGTTATGGTACATTTGTGGTACATACAACGTGTGACCACGGCTTTTCCAACTTGTTTCGGTGTAACGGCATTTGATAATTCGTCGTAATTTCGTCGTTTTTTGTCGTAATTTTTTTTTAGTTTTTACTTTTTATAATTAAAATGGTTTCAAAATAATATTAATTCCTTACAAAGTATATCTATATACCATAGAAACATCACAATCATCGAATAAATACGGACAAAGTCACCAGCAAATGCTAATAATGTATATAGGCTAATAATGTATACATATATTTAAAATATACAAGTAACGCCAATGATATTAAATTATATAACTTAAATTTATTTTAACACGGTACTTTATGATCGCTATATAGCGCCACATTAGATTCAGTGACACGTCATATAGCCTATGACGATCAAGATGCTTCTAACAATAATCATCCCTTGGCTTTGCCGTATTCGGGTAAAAAGGAACTTTTTCTGTGAATCTTTTAATAATATCTTAATTAAAACAGTTTTTTAATATAAATAATGAAACATTTAATAGCTTTGGTGGCTCTATAAAAGGACCTAATCCGGCTTTCAAACGTTCCGGATTGCTATCCGTGTAGTTCAGGCTCAGCCTCTTTATAAGCTTCGGTATATTTAACGTCCAATCTTCTTTGTATAATCTGTGTTAAAACTAGTCGTTTGCATAACGTAACTTACTAAAGCTGTTCTATAAATAGTTGCTTTAATAATAACTCATTTTTATTTTATTCTTATAGATTATACAATGTAATTCTTATAGATCACGTCTTATAGATTTATGTATTGTAGTTTGAGATTGCAATATTGTTAAAATGTATTCACGTAAAAAGTAGCAATACTATTGAATTTGTATAGAAATATTCAACAAATACTAAAATATTTTAAAATTTATTTGTGAAAACCTACTTCACCTACCTACACATTTTTTTATACATAAGACAAAGAATCAGTTTGTCAGTTTCTTCTTTTATTATTAAAAAAAGCTTTATTTGTTGTATACTTTCTAAATGTCTTCAGTGTCTGTTCCTTGCCAGGATTTTTTTAAAATTATTATTGCTTACAATAATACCACTCAAATATAAAATTTATAAATGGAATGGAATTCTTTTATAAATATGATTTGAAACTTTAGTTCTGGTCCTGGAAGCTTCTCAAGCTTACTCGATAAAGAGTTTTAAAATAAAACTTATCTACATAAGTGTTAAGTACCTAACTACTACGAAACATTAACTGTTAACTTAATACGTCGTTCTCTAGATAATAACAAGACAATTCTACTGGACTTATCTATTTAAGAGCCAGTTTGTTTTCTGTCAGTCAAACAGTATTAAACGTAATTAAGAAGATCAACTCTCTTGAAAATGTAAAATTGATCGCAAGTTTCTTAGCTCCTAAGATTTAAGCTACTTTTTAAAGCTAACTTATCCGAACTAGTTTTGTTGTAAACGTATTATCTTGTCATGTATTTAATAGATATTGTTTTGAAACAAGATTTCATTAAAGCCATCTTCTATCTTTAAGCTAAGTTTTCTAGTCAACAAAGACGCTTGTCTAAAATATAAAGTTATTTATCTGTACAATAGTAGTAAATAATAAGCACGGTAAGATTATTCCTTTAACCGTTAAAACTGTGATGGAACGAAGTCGTCTTTTCGTCTTAAAAGTCTATATGCCTTAGTATCATAATAGAACTATTACAGGAGTGTATTATTTTTATAATTAGGATTAAATGAAGCAATTGTATACTCAACTAATATTGTTATTTTATTTATCATACATTTGGTGCATTGGTGAATTAAATGTTTAAAAAAGGTTGACTGTCTTCTAACACGAATGACACGATACCAACTTCTGAAGTCTCTCTTATAAATCTGTACTTATTTTTCTTGTTACGTATTTTCATTTTTATATATATTAGAAAATACGCTTGAAAACTGACCTGAGATTACTGAGTATTGGAACATAATACCAATAATTAAAATTCTTCGGGTCTAAGTAGCAAAGTTACTTGGGTCCGAACTTGACGGGGACATAATTAATTCATAGTGGATATATATCCCACGCTGATTTCGGCTACATGTACTGTTTATGTTTAAGAGTTTAAGTTTCGATCATAGTTAGCATTAAAGGTACGAAACACATACAAGTATAAAACTTATTACTTGTTCGCAAAGGACGTGGAGTATTATCAGCAATGGAGGGTTGTCGAGACCTCAATTCCGTAGTGCATTGCAGTGCATTCTGCCTCCTGCAAGCAGTGCGGAAGTGAGGTTGAGACATCCCATAACTACAGTTCAAGAGAAAAGCGCCTGCCGTCAATATTGAAGCAGATGTGTGAAGAAAAATGTATTTTTAAAACAATAGCTTGTTATATTAACTGTTACTTTACTATTATATAGTTATATATATTCCATTAATAAGATGTCTACTATAATTATTATTGTATAAACCATTACCGTACCTTACCGTACCGTAGACCTCTCAAGTTGCATGCCACTGGGTTCTATCCTTTTCCTTTAATAAGTTTTTATCGACTATTTAATAAAGCCTTCCTAAAAATATGTAAAATATTTTGATGAAATCGTCATTAAATTTAATCTAATACTTTTTTTAGCAAATTTCTGATAAACCATCATAAGTTATTATAGCGTTATATTAAATAACTTTAAGGATGATAGTCTAGCGTGTATATAAGGGAAATACTGTATTGTTTAATATTGACTTTGATATAAAAGTGTAACCTATTGAAGATAGTTGTAGGCGAGCACTGTGTGGATTCTTTATCTATTTTCCTAATATCTGTAACGTAGACTTCTAGAAACATTCGATTAAAGAAAATTATTTCTGTGTAAAATGTACTCAAACGGTATAAACAAATAAAATTAACTATGTTTATCTGTAGACAATTGTTTTAGTTGTACAACTGCATAAACCGAGAGTACAATCGTATTGTCAATTTCCGCTTATCCCTCATTTATCATATTTATCCAATATTGATCACATAATCCCAGATTAGTTATTGAAGGAAATAATATCCAATAATAATGTTATTGTCGTTTGTGAAGTTCTAGGTATTGTCAATATAACAGATTCTATATTTATCTTTAATTGAAGTGACTTGTTTAAGACATATTCATATTAAAAAACCGAAACATATGTAATAAAGTATTCGAAACGTTCAAGGAAAAACCAAAGCTTCTTTAAACTGCTTCGGGGGCGTAGTGATAGCATATGCAACTGCTGTGATTGAGGTCTTGGGTTCAATTCCCGGGTTGCACCAATTGTTTGTATGATCTGCAAATATTTGTTTCGGAGTTTGGGTGCTTTTTGGATGACTCTCCGTTTCCGGCTTTCGAAGTGTCAACATCATAGTGATAACCTCCGATAAAAATTAACCAAAACGAAATAGTTAACGCGATTTCCGGCGGATAGACTCCGTCTTGAACAATATTATAACTGTTATGAAGTGATTATAAATAATCGGTAGTGCGTGATTATTGGTATCCAGCAAGTATTTACAAGTACAAGATCAACGATTCAAGGTTAGAAAACACAAAAATATATGTGGGTACACAAAAATAAACATACGTTACCGAATCTGTCATCTCGAAATTGATGCCAGTTAAAGAAATTATTTCTACCATTTTCTACCATCACGTTCCTTTTTACGTAGATAAATTTCAAAACATATACAATGGAAGGCCAATTCAGAATATTATTTGAAAAATGAAAAACAAAATGCTGAATTAAAAGACTCGATTACAAAGACTATTATGGACAAAATGGACGAAAAATTAATAATCATTATGGAAGAAAATAAAAACTTAAAGATGAACGTAGAAAAGTTAGAAAAAGAGATAACGTATTTAAAAAGAGTTGAAAGAAGCAACAATATTATAGTACACGGATTAGAAGAAACACAAAAATCTTCTTATGAACTTGTACAATACCTTAGGAAAATCTTTAATCAAGATTTAAAGATTAACATGAACAGTACGACGTCAACAAAATCCGCCGCTTGGGAAACAAAGAGAGAGAGTGACCAATAAACCAAGGCCGGTATTGTGTTCATTCATAAATAACTGGAAGAAGAATGAAATTATTAAAAACAGAAGGAATCTTAAAACAATCCACGTTAATGAGGACTACTCGAAAGAAGTGTTGGAAAGAAGGAAAGAGTTACAACCAAAGTTGGTTGAAGAGAGGAAAAAGGGTAATACGGCATACTTGAAATATGATAAACTAATAGTTAAAAAGAACAATACCAGTCAAGAGAAATGGAAAAGAGAAATATCCGTTTCACCCTGTAACTATAAAAACCAGCCAAAAGAGCAACAAACTATAAACACAACTAAGTCTAACAGAACTAATGCTTTTGATATAATGAGATCCAGATCCGACTCCTTTCCGACACTCAATACTAAAAGAAATCAATAGCAACTAAAAAGCCGCAAACGGAAACCAAAACCGATCAAAGAAGCAATCAACAAAGAAACAACAAAACAGCAAACTCTCCCAAGCCGACTGGTCCTCGTGGGGGAAAGAGACCACAACCCTCCAACATCAAAAGTTAAAAAGCACCAAAAACCAGTAATATACATAGCATCCCTTAATGCAGATGGGATGACGACATTACATTGACGGCTTGTCAGTAGCTGGTAGTAGTCATGTGGAACAGAGTGACACAGGAAAGGAAAGAATGGAAAAGGTTGGAGGAGGCCTTTGTCGATTGGCAAACAGATCTAGGAAAGATAACCAAGCAACAGATGTTAGTTTAAGTAGTTTATCTAGGTTAAGAGTTCAATGTTATTATTTTATAAGAGAAACGCATTGTAATTAATTAAGAGATCTGAATAAAAGGCTATATATTATATTGGGTGCTTTTCATGTTTAACATGTATGTGTTTACAAAAAAAATCTATGTATTTATATCAGTTGTCTAATACCCATAAAAAAGCTCTGCTGAGATTTGTACAAGATGTCGTTGTGATATCTGAAATATTTATAATTATATAAAATTTGCAAGTTTCTAGACAGAGCATCAAAGCTTTTGCAACTACATAAAAAAACTTAAGGGATGTTCCTTAAATTTCCTAATTTAATATTTCTTAATTTTTATTCCTGTTTTCCTTTACCTCCAACATAATTTCATACAAAATTTTCTCGTACACAAAGTTTCAATAAGTCACTTGTTTTATTTAGAAAGCTTAAGATCTTTTTCCCCATAATATAAATAAAAAATTGGCGTGGTATTTTTATCGGAATTTTGAAGTGAATCTGGCGTTTTATTTGTATTTGAAGCGAATGTTTATGTTACATAGGAGGTGAGGGTGACGGCGAGGGGAGTGGACTGCCTTGCCTTGTATTTGTGCACGGCGATTCGTATGAATGGAGCTCGGGGAACGCTTATGACGGCACAACTTTAGCGGCACATGGTAACATCATTGTCGTCACCATCAACTTTAGATTAGGTGTATTGGGTAAGTTGTTAATGCAAAGTTGTATGCTTAAATTGTCAGCTTACATGATCATTTCCTCATTCAAAATAAATTAAAATCACGTCAAAGTTAGAAAGCTTGATGATATAATAATAACCTAATACATTTCACACGTGGTCATCTGACAAAACTGTCAGTACTATAATATAAAAAAATCGAAAGCAACTCTATCTGTCAGTTACCCTTCTTGGGGAAGGATATAGGTTACTCTTGACCGCTATAACCAACATACACGCGGGAGATGCCGCGAGCTAAAGCAAGAATATATTATAAATGAATAAGTTTCAGACATGGAAGAAATGATAGTAATCACCAAATAATTATTAATCGTGGCTGAAAATAAAATACACAGCCTCTGCTATAGTCAGAGTTTACAACTTCTACGGTCTGTCTTTTGGATTTATTCAACATAAACAAATGTTATTCATATTGAAGAAAATATTTTAAAATAGTAAGAAGAAACCTTAATACACGTATGTATTTTATTAGCCGATCCCTAGTGACGGAGAACTAAACACGCATCAATTTAAGTCACAAAAATATATAGTGCGTAGAAATAAACACCCTTGCGATACGAAATTAAACCGCACACCACAACCCGTCCAGCATCGTTCCAACACTTGCAAGTGTCTGATTGATAGACCTATATGAATGGGAAATGCGCTTTGCGGCTTCATGATGACCATCAATACTCTGGCTTATATTAGACTCACACCAGACAGATGGACAAATTACCAATGCTTAGTGTGATGTAAATAATTTATAGATAATTTGATATAAGAATAAGGGCTTTAATAATTCATTTAAGTAAAAAAACTTTGTTTGATGTTTATAATCGAAATACAAACCGATTGCAGCGAAAGTTATTGACTGTTTTCTTTAAAAGCATTTTATGAGAAGATTTTCTAGTACAATAAATCTATACAATAGCTCCTGCCACACTAACAAGACTATTAAGGGATTATATTATTAAGCTCAGCTTCGAAGAAAAGCATATCTCTAGTTCAGACAAGACCAGATGGCCAGTGGGAAGTCAACCACATAAATCTCTGCCGTCGTCAATTCATCCATTCAAATTTTATCCAGTTTGACTAATATATTACCCAGAAACGTAAATCAACCTCTTTCCTATTGACTACATTCTTCTAATGAAATTACATCTCTTAGTCTATTAAAATCTATTGTTAACTTTACTCCCATTTGGAAAATATGAACATTATTTAACTATGACGAATAGGACTTATTGCTCGTGTAGTACCTTGTCTACCTATTTCAAGACGCTTTCTAACTGAAAGTTCTTGCTATTAACTAAATTTTGAAAAAAATCTTAGTTGTAAACTACTTCTATTGGTGTATTAAAAACATTATTTTGTATTTGTACAAGTATAATGTAGTTTGGATGAAAAAAGACGTTTGATGTGCTGTATAAGACTAATCACGAAAATACAGAAATTTTATTCGCGTTTTCACAACGACGAATATAATTTTCTGAATATTATTTTGTTTATTATTGTGGCATAAGGAAAAGGGAAAGAACGACATAGAAGGCAACATTTTATGAATTAACATAACTTAAGACATCTTGTAGGCAAAAGCTTTTACTTAACGTTTCGTTATATGAAAAATATTTTATATACTCTGTTTACTTTGACGATAGGTACTTTGATGAAAGTCAACTAAATTATTGTGCGCGTGGAAATAATTCACAAGTTTAATTAATTGATGTGTACTCATATATGGGAAAACATGAATTTAATCCTTCTTGCTATATATGTTATTATTATTTAAAAGTAGTTTTCTTAGTCCCGAACTTATTTAAGTAATATAAAAAAACTTGTCTCGCTGATACTTTTATATCGCAAAAATATCAGCGAGAGAGTATTTTACCGATGTTGTGAATTTATCTAATGTAGGACAGACTTTGTTGTTGTATGAATAGCGCGCGTCATAGTATTAATATACGTGTATTTTAAGCTAACTTAAGCTTAATAAATCGCATAAACTGAGGGCCACAATAATGCATTATTTATTACATTTTCATTTCCACAACCGGAGTGAGCTTAGTTTTAATTCCAGCGCAGTCTACAATATCTCGTATGATATGTCTATTTGCATTAGTGAAGGTTTTTTTAATTCAGTTGATAAGTATTCTGCAAACTTTCGTTCAGATTCTACTTGGAGTTAGTCTGTGTGTCTTCTCAGAATGTAAATAAACAAGCATTTACAATTATACTTTACACTGCAATTAAAATGATCACAGAAATGAGTTCTCTGCTAGAATCCAACTGCAAATAAGTATGAATACGCTCATTCTTGAGAGGTTTTGGTTGTTACTTTCTTATAATTTTTCGTGTACATTTGAATTTACAACATTGTCATACTGTGTTTTGTTTCTACAAAGAACCGCTTCTGATAATTATATTTTTTTACTTTTACATTATGATTATAATAAAGTTTTTACTCATGTTTTGTGTATCATTTAATAGAAACAAAATAATTCACAAAATAATAGAATATTAGATTTCGCCTTTCTACTGCACCATCAGTTATTTGGCAAATGTCCATCAATCCATACTGTGGGTACTTTTGCTCTACAAGCCTCTGAATAAGGATCCAAATTTTGACTATAACTGATGATTCATATCATATGAACTGACGATAATTATGTGGACTGACAGGCGTTAACGACGTCAGGTAGCTGGGACACTTCTTTACAGTGTCGATATTATATTTCGCGCTGTATATAGCGCATAATTTATAAGAGAAAAATATGTGCCAGAGAAATCACTTTGATGTAGCCCTGTGTTTATAAAGGCAATTAAATAAAAATCTTAGTAGTAATCTTACGTTATACGATAATGATAGAAGCTATGAAACGTTTTTTTTATTATATCCACGAGCTCTTGAATTACGAAAATAATAATTGAGTAAAGTCTTTTAGTTTCTAAACAGGTCAAAAATCTTCTATCTTTCTAATACACTACATTGTAAGTATGTAAGGGCGGATACGTGAAAGTAGTAATTAATTCAAACATAATCCAGAATCACCTTACCGAACTTTCGGGCCGGAGATTCGTTAAATTATTTTAACATATTATGTTTTTTAACAGTATAAATCACAAAATATTTTACCGAGCAATATTATAACTAACCTTTATATTAAGAATTTAAGCAATTGTATTTTAATGTACGTCAAAACAACATTCGCAAATGTTTGACTTTATTTCAGTACTAGATTTGTCTCGTGTAAAATTGACGTCGTAACACAATGTACAAAAAACTTCAATTGACAGTAATCCGAACTACCACAATCGTAAAAGATTTAGAAAAAAAATTCAAATTGATTTAACCAAATTCGAGACGCAAATATTTCTTTATGTCGTTTAACAACAGACAAGTAATGACTTGGGAGAACAAAGAATAAGAATTCCAAATATGTTAGCTGAATAATGTGGTATAAAATATTGATACACCCGTGAGCGTGTGTCCGGGGAAACTTTGAATGACGGTAACATATGCGGGGGATTGAGTGTAATATGTACTAGATATTTACATAAGTGATGGCATCTATTGAAGCATAGTATAGGTACCAGTGTCTAGAAATACACGTGAAGTATAAAAATCCATAAATTAAATCTATGTAAAATGGATGAAGAGAAAATGGGTTTTCTTTTTGCACTATTTTTACTTTGTTTTCAAGCGGCTTATTTGCTCTTTTTGTTTGAAAGCGGTTGAGGACGATGATTCGGTTTAGTATCATGAATAAATATATATATATGTATTAGCTACCAAAATAACTATACTCTGTCTCACGGAAAGCATCCAAGAGATCCACACTATGGCGGCCTACTGAGATGCTTTTTCACGCCCTGCAAAGGGTTCGGGGTCATAATGGGAGGGAAATGCGTGATTTGATAGTGAGTTCCAGGTATTGACGGTTTCCCACAAGAAGGAAGATTCACAACGTTGCGTTCGAGAGTGTATGTCTACCACTTTAAAAGGGTAACTTTGAAGGCCAACACGGGAATAGTTGAAAGAGCTCTTCAGAACACTCTCCGTGATAAAGACGATAGAGGACTGCCACAGAGGCGAACCCGGGCGAGAACAACAGCCTCATTTTGTTTAGCACACTAACTTAGTAATGTCTGCTGGCTATTCTGTTATTGATTATTTAGTACCTAAAAATGCTGTTAAACCATAGTAAAAAAAAAGAAAAATCAACAAAAATTACTAAAAGAACTACATCCACTTTCGTTAATGCAGTTATACACTTGAATGCATGTGTGATAAAATACATTACAATAACATATTTTTTATAAAATGAGATATGTGCCTTCGATTCAATTTTAACTGCGTCTGTGGCGCAGCAGAGTTCGATTCCCAGGTCGGACCAAATGTTTGTATGTTTTGCAAATAAAAGTTTGGAACTTTGTGTTTTCTATGTACATATCAATTGTATAGTATCCATAACATAAGCTCTTCTTAGCTTGAGACTCGATGGCGTTGTGTATTACATTGTCCGCATCATTTATTTATTTATTTAATTAAACGTGAAAGAGTCCAATGATAGTGAAAAAGAGTTAGAAATAGAAGTAGATGAACAACAGTAAAAATTTCAATGACCGTCACAGAACCTGTGTGTCTGTCTTGTTTTATCTTTAAAATCGACTCAGATTGAATCATCTCGCTTAATACATCCATTACAGGACAACATGGTATCCATTACAGGGTGCTGCCATGCGGAATGATGTTAGTGAATTGATCGCAATTTGACTCGCAAGTAATCGATAGGAGCTTCAAGCTTCGTAAACATGTTGTCAATTCCTTAGAATAATAATGCGCGATCAATTTACAGGATCACCTTAAAAATTTCATTGGTATTTTTATAATTAATGCAACACTGAGTTTATTATTGACTAGGGTAGATTATTCTTATTAAAGATAAAAATATATTTGTAATTATTATTTTAGATTTCCTCTTAAATTTGTTTTTAAACTTTGATTGAGATGTTTAATTTGCTTAATCTAATAAATAGAAATATAGGTATAGGTAACACATGAAAAATGCTAGTACGAGGTCTATTAAATTGAATACACAGACAAAACTACAACAATGCATGAAAGCAAAATATAATAAATCTAGAAAAAATCAGTTCATAAATCATGCTAGAACTTCCGATTTATTTGAAGTCTTTTACATCAGTAATCTTTATATTCAATATTCATACATTTTTTGTAGGTCGGATATAGAATATGTGTGAGTGAGTTTAATTGAACAAAGTTTAATTTATTTTGCTTATGAACATTACACTTTGTTATTGTTTGAATAAGTAAAAGTGTGGGCTTTACCGTGTGTATGTTAGCTATCGCAGTATAGAGTAGCCTATATCTATCCTCAAGAATCAAAGTATGGCCATGCTAAATTTCATTGAAATCAGTGAATCAGTTTAGCCATCAAAGCATTACAGACAGACAGAGTTTCTTTCGAATTTATGATATTATTGTGGATATTTATGAAAACTTTTATAAATAAATAATATCATGCAGTTAAATTGTGGAAATACGATGAAATGGTAATACAAAAGTTTGAATTTTGTCGTAGGTTTCTTAAAGACTGGTGCTAAGGGGTCGGCGCAGGGTAACTTTGGACTAATGGACTTGGTGGCAGGGTTGCATTGGCTGAGGGAAAACCTACCAGCTTTTGGCGGAGACCCAGAGAGGGTTACACTTATGGGGCATGGCACAGGAGCCGCTTTAGCTAACTTCTTGGCGGTATCACCTGTTGCTCGAGGTAAGTGATTTATAATCTCGAATTCTTTGGTATAAATCAGACGCAAACTGTTTACTAAAGCGGGGTCTTACTACTACTACTACGCAAAATTCTTTCGAAATCGACATACATTAAATTACGTTTTGCACACTTTTTCATTTTTGCCATTGTTTATATTCCTATTTTAATTACTTTAAACAATTCAATAAAGATTCCACTAAAAACGCCTGAGAACCGCCTGAGGACGCCGGGGTGGCGTCCGGTCTCAGGCGCCCCGCCATAAGGAGTCCCCCTCCTGGATGCCGTTTTACGACCAGGCCGCCCTCCTGCCGCTGACCGCAGCAATTAATCTGCTGCCAGAGGTCCCCATTCTCTGGCTGGTTGCAGTGCTATTGAAGCTGTATCGTCGCCGACGTTGTCTACGCTCGTGATCGGCCCTCTCTTGATCCCGTTTAGTGGTCTCTTTCTGGAGTATTACGGCTCTACAGAAAGAGACCACTGTACCCCAGCCTTCCTCATCCACCAGCATGGAAGCAATGATTACTGGCGGGGACAGGTCTCCTCAAATTTGGTCGACTAGGACTTCGCGTTCGGACACCCACGCGGGGCAGTCCTCGAGCTTAGGCCGGGTGGAGTCCCAGTAGGTTAATAGTGATGGCATTGTGCCGTCTCTTCGCGTCCGATCTCATTCAGATACTCACCGAAGCAGCCATGCCCGGTGAGTATCTGCGGCAGTTGATAGGTGACGCGTCCTCTCTCCCTACCTATCCAAAAGGCGAGTGTCCCTAGCTATAAATATTTATAACTTGGGACACTATCTCCACCTCATACGACCTTAAGTTTAAGGGATCGTTGACGAATTCAAAAAGTAACGAACCAAATAAAACTCAAGGAGCGGTATTTCTTGTGTATGTTCAATCCTCTGAGTTCCTCCTCAAGATCCTAGATAGCGCTAGACGTTTTTAACATGCCTATGGCCTTTGAAGAACCAGGTTCCAAAAGAGTCGAAGAGTCACAGGTGTGTTTTTCGTCATGACTCAGCAGTGGAAAGATGTTTGCTAAGGATTACACCTACCGCTGTTTTAACGTTGGCGACTCGTGAGATTCCATCCTTTCCTGTGAAAGTCTCCAGCACTCGTCCTAGGCGCAACTTCAAAAAAGGAACAAGAGCATTAGAGGAGATGTTGTCTTGATTGGTTTGCCACTTCGTTCTCTTCTGAAGTTTAATAATGTCGCATTTACTCCACACGATCAAAGCGAGGAGGGCGTTGCGCAACTGTCTTGGCTGGTTGGTGCAATGACCGGACGGACTAACAAGAAAAATTTAAACAAAGTTCAACCCACCTGATAATGTTTTCTTAGTAATTTATAAACTCCATCACCGGGGCCATTATAACAAATGTATTAATAATAATAGCAAGATATATTATATTCGGATTTGCCTCACGAGATTGTTGATATGTGGAATGTAGATTCGGTGATCATTGTCGATAATAGCCAAGAGCCTCGACCAACACCTTAAGAGGCTCACGTTAGACGGCTGGATCAAGAGTCTGATGCAGAAGGCAGTCCTCTTAGACACGGCACGTATAGTGAGGAGGTTTCTGCCTTTGGAGTCCTAACCACCGGTTTCTTGGTCCCTGTACCCGAGGTCGGTGGTCAACAATTTTTTATATATTTAAATATGTATAATTGTTTTTTTATGTATTTAAAAATATAATAGATATGTTTATATGAATATAATAAAGATAATAATATTAAAATTGCATAAACATTTACAAATGCAAGTACGCTGCCTTTAATTCAATGTTTATCACATAATATCAGTCTTGGGTGAGATCGACCGTGTTTGCCGGTCTGTCTATCCCAGTCAAAGTCCTGACCAGGATTGTTAGAAATTTTTACGATGATTTGGAGTAGATTTAATTTTCAAGCCTAAAAAAATTATTTGTTCTTACTATTTTGAAAAAACATCATTAGAAGTGTTTTTAATGGGTTTTCAAGAAGAATGGGCAGGGGTTATTCATATGCTATATTTGTCGAGCGTATACCAAAAGGAGTTCCCTTTGCTGAATTGCCTCAGAACACGCATTGACCGTAATTATACCGCTGTAGGCAGATTTCATTATTACGTGTCACCATCCTGTTTAGATCCTCTCTCACTTAATGCGATTAAAAGGGTCACATTAGACATGCACAAGAGCGGAACTTTATCAACATAATTTAAAAATAAAACTCTCTTTAGAAAATTGCCATAAGTTTTTTTATTAAAGTGAAAGCAAGTAGGAAATAACAAAAAGGTTTTTCAAGAAAAGATTTTATTATCTCAGTGATCTTTGTTCGCAGTGACAAAATTAAATTAGGTTATCTGTTTCAGAACTACTGAAGCGAGTCATCTTGTTAAGTGGGTCGGGGTTGAGTTCATGGGCGTTGCAGAGGGAGCCTCTCACCATAAAAAGAAAGGTACTTTTATGTCTAAGAATGCCGACTGTGTTTCATTTCAACAAATTAATTGCTAGATAGAACTTAACGAAACTGAAATCATCATATCACTTTAATTAACATACAAAACTGAAATCTAATGTATGTTTAACACAGTTGGCAAATATTTTGATTTTGGGCAGATGTAATAAACAGCTGGGATGAAACAGATAAAAAACAATTTAAATACTTGTGACTCAGCCTTAAGTAGTAGATATTGGTATTATACAAACGTATGAATAAAGCAATCTTGGGAATTAAGTCCGATAAACTTCGAATTAATGTTCGAATGAAATCGGGAAATATTTTTATATATAAACTTATATTAGCTCTCATTTTTTTATGGAATAGGTGGCAAACGAGTAGACGTCTCGCCTGATGGTAGACGATTATCGCCGCCCATGGACACCCGCAACACCAGAGGCGTCACAAGTGCGTTGCCGGCCTTGGTTGATTGGAAGGGGGATGAGGGGTAGGGTTGGATTATGGGCCTCTGGTATCCTCACTCACTCAGTGAAACACAGCGCAGGCGCTCTTTCACACCGGTTTTCTGTGAGGCCGTGGTGTCACTCCGATCGAGCCGGCCCATGCATGCCGAAGCGTGGCTCTCCTACGGTTTTATCATTATAGATTAATTATCAACGTGACTCTACTCTGACTGATGAAAAGCATAAGCAGAATCCGAGAGTGGTGATCACCATACTCATTGCGAATGCAGGCAATGCAACAATCAAACAAACAGCTCAATCGTGCTGAAATTAGGGTGTCTCTAATACCTTTAAACTACATTAAAACGAATCTTAATAATCTAAAACCTGCAAATTTCGCAAGCTTTTTTTGGTGTCACTACACTAAAAAAAGTTGAAATGTTCTCAAAATTTTATTTCGGTGGGTATTATTTTGTGAGTGTTTTATCAGGTGGCAGAGCAAACGGGGTGTCACGGGGATTTGTTGGAGGATGATTTAGCACCGTGCCTGCGCAACAAGCCTCTCGCAGAGCTACTGGCAGTGCGACTCGACCCACCGCGCTTTCTTCCCGGCTTCGCACCCTTCGTCGACGGCACTGTCATTGTCAACCCCTCCGCTGTAAGTCTCTTCAATTTATGTTACAAGATGCTGACAGTAACACTTATAAAAGGTTTTTAAACAACATTATACTTTCTCACTGTACCTGACCCCATTTTCTTGTAATATAGTACTTAAACTAGTCTGTTACTTGCACTTACGTACATATACACAAATTATTTTTTGAATTTTAAATATATATCTTTATAAATTGGTAATTAGTTGAAATATAAGTAAATAGTTGAAATTTAAGTTAACTCCATATTCATGATATTACAACAAAGCACGTGTGAAGTACTAATGAAAAGTAGTTCTGTCGTGGCTAATACATTAATACATTAGATTCCAATCAGTGATTTGTAGGTTGTAATCCTACCCTTTTTGACCTTTTTGACGAACTGTTTGACCTAATCCTTAGAAGTTTAGTTTAGTTGGAGTGCTTAAACAGAATATTAGTAGTCCACGTCACGAATCAGTAACAACTGTCTAAAAGAGATTATAGTTTAATGTACATTGGCAATGTGCGTAGCACTCGGTCGAAAGAGCACTTACTTCCGGGTCAAGCATTATACACATCCTATCCTACTGAGGGCGAGAGAGAGGGAGAGAGAGAGAGAAGAAAGAGAGAGAGAGAGAGAGAGAGAGAGAGAGATAATTATGTAAATTAGAATAGAAAATTCTCATGTTCAATATGCTACTATAAAAATGGCGAGCAATGTTTATTTATTTACTAGCTTTTGCTCGTAGTTTCACCCGCCTAGCGGGTATAGCGGTAAATAGTACACAATGTGTTATTCTGATATAAGCTATACTACTGTAAAGTTTTATTCAAATTCGTTCAATCGTTTTTTCGTAAAAGAAAAACAAAGATCGATACAATCTCACAAAATTCACATTTGATAAACAAAACAATATTAATAAAACAAAATAAAGTTCAGCAACTAATGATGTATATATTTTTTGTGTGGAAATAGTTCAAATTTTGGACAATGACATTAAATGATATATTCTACTTTTCATGGACTTTCCACACGAGTGGAGCCCCGGAACTAAGCTAATAGTTTATATTTTGATATAAGTACACATGTTAACTATTTACACTACACTTTTTTTTTAATCTGTGTGGAAATCCCATCCCCCCGGATACCACTTTGCTGGTAGCATGTCGGACTCGAACCGACTAAAACTGCACGCCGTCTCGGGTACTAAAAACTGTCGAACCAGGTGTGCCCTAGAAAGGGAAACCCTGGAACCCTGGCGTATATCGGAACACCTATTCTTTGTAGGTGGCCCCCTCCTTTTGCCAGTGTCCCGTTGCCGTCCCTAACTCATAGGGCACGAGCGCTGAAAAGTGCGCGCACCCCGGGCTTGCTTCTGATAGGGTGACAGATGGCCTCACCTGACACCCTCAAGCTGACGCTTATGGTGGACGGAGATCGTCTTGCGATCGCCACCGCCCGAGTCGTCAACGGTACCTGGCCCGTGCCCAGGCCTGAGGAACCGGGAGAGTTCTTAACCTCTACGAGGCCTTCTTCGCATACATAGCTTATTCGCAGAAAGAGACTATATATTTTTTGGTCATCTCCTTTGCTTCAAAAAGAGGATTTCATCAAAAAGACAATTATACGTTGTATCCCAGTATATGAAAATGATCATTTAAAATGACACGTAATGGAGTAGCCTCTTTTTAAGCACCTGATATAATTTATGTGGCCGTTTACGTGTTTCTCAATTTCTTCGTATCGCAATATACGTTAATATTAATATATTTACACATTTTGATTGATAGCATGTATATAAGACTGCACCGTCACTTTTAACTAAAACTATAATTATAGCATTGTTCATGCTGTCATCCATTCCATCATTGGTGTCATTGATCCATTCGCGGTGTACAAGCGCATATAACGCCCACACAGTAGCTTTTACGTGTAAACCGGTGAAGCGATATTTTTACACAATATAATTCTGCTAGATGTAAAAACCATCGAATGGATAATAAACTAATTAAAGTATAGCGAAAGTTGTTGACTGCTTGTAATCAGTGAACTTCGATGCCAAGTGGTATGGAAAATACAAAACCTGGAGTTGTAGATGAAAACCAAATTCATTATATTATAATCTCCAGTTAAATACTGCATGTGCTGGAGGGGTTTCCTCGAAGTTATGTAAATAGATAACATGAACAATACGAAGAAAAGAAATTGAATTGTACGTTTATGGTTACGAGTAACTTGTTCCATCGCATGAACGTAAATATTTTTGTCTCTCTTATTTCTTAAATAGGGTTATATTCTGCCGTTATGTACGAAGTTATGAGCTTTATAAACAAAAAAAAAACTATATGGGGGTTTATCTTTCATTTAATCTTAATTCTAAATCTGTGGATAAAAGTTTTTAATGTTACACCTACCTATGATCATACTGTAAATTCAAATCATGCCAAAATTTTGAATCTATTCTCTTCATCAATTATAATCTTATGTCTATAGACCAACAGAGAGGAAACAATAAGGAAACAATAAAATAAATCATAGCTTAGATAAAAAGACTTCTCTTATACTTTTGCAAGAAGACAAATCCAGTCCATTGCTTTGTTTTACTTTTCCTTCAATTCCTCAATATTTGTTACAATTATGTGTTACGCTTCATGTCTTGAGACTGTTCTTTATTTTTGTTTTGTGTATAAAGTACAAATCTTTTTTAATAATTAAGTCAAAATATCGTTCAAAACACAAGTTCACACACTATGCATAGAGAAAAAATCTAAACAATTTTCACCAGATATTCAATATCAGCCTACAAATTTTAAGTTGAATAATGCTACAAGCATTCTTTTCTTTTCTTTTTGGCTTATTCAGATGTATTTTTTATTATGTCTGGATTTTTCCACTCTTATTAAAAAATACAATGATTTATTTTTTTTGTAACTTGTTTCAATTAATTTAGTTGTTCCTTTCCCCTTTTGTGTTTTCTTAGATACGTTTGGGCAGAGGAATTAAAAGTAACTATTTAATTGTTTCACAAGACAAGTACTATTCTAAAATCTCGTGTGTTTTAAACAAAACCATTTCATTACATACATACATAAAGTTAATATCAAATGATGATTAACTTAAGATTATATAGAGTTCAAATTTAATTTTAAATAGCTTCTTTTTCGAGAGGTCGAAATTTAGCAGCCTATTTTTATGAATGAAATTTGTCAATAATTTTTTTTAAAATTTGTTGATACCCAGCTGTACCTATTTCATAAACTTTTTGGATGACTGATTGATGTATCTGATTATGTTTTATACAGGCACCTCCTCCTACCGACAGTTCAAGATTAGGCGCTGGCGCAGCGGCGGTCGCCAACGCGGCTGGACATGAACTAGCAGATTTCTCTCATAGAGAACTCTTATTTGGACTAACAACGACTGGTAAACAAATTGGATTTCGCTCATTTTTTTCACGTATATGTGTCTGAAGTGCGTATGACTAGAATTAATAATTTTGTCAACCAATCGCAGTCCACTGTGGAAGAAAAGTCTCTCTCAGATAACGAAATACATCCCAGTCTTGGGCAGTCTGCATCCACCCAAGAAGTTATGTAATCAATATCACTTCTTAAGCTATTACTTGAAAACAACATTTAGTCTTAAATATGCAAACATATTAGTCATATAAACATCTGTCTTAATAACATCTCCGTTTAATTTATGAATTGGACTATTTATTTCAATCTTCATTAACGTTACCTATAGAGAATGACTACTCGTACTGGTGTTGTACTAAAGTTGTAATTCACAGAGCGTTAACATACTTCGGAATAAATTGAATGTGGGTTTCGAGACGGTAAACGGTAAATATATGTAAATGAGAGGTATGCTATGCCTTGCAGAATCTTACCTGGAATTTAACGCGCAAGACTTGGAGTTTGGCTTCAATGAGAGCCGCAGGGATCGCATACTTCGCACATTTGTTCGTAATGCCTACTATTATCATCTGAACGAGATCTACTCCACCTTGAAAAATGAATACACAGACTGGGATAAACCAGTGCAAAATCCTCTTAGTGTTCGAGATGCAACCTTAGAAGTAAGTAAAGAATTACAGTCTGCATATTTACGTATACTTCTATTTTTTTTTAAATACCATATTATTTATGAATACTAGTTGTATTAGAGTTAGTAGTTGTAGAAATTATGTCCGCTAGTACACAAGCGTACAGGAATATGGACCTTAAATTATGATATCATTTAAGGTCCATATTCCATGTGAGCTTGCAACAGACAACAGTTGCTGTCACGGTAGTATATAGCACGGGCTTTGTGTATATCGGATATATTTGGGATTGCTATATTCTATATATAGACAAAAACCAGCACTTATTTTTCTCTACATGGCCAATTTAAATATATGATTTTTCTAAAGTATATTGTTGATTAGAATCAATAATATACTTTATACGTTATGGATAACGAAATATAGAATCTAAAAATATATAGATGAAGCAAATTTCATTTAAATAGTCGGTATAAGAATAATCATCAGTAATCAGACAGTAAAAATTGACATGATACCTACAACAAAAATGATACATTAAATATAAGTCATAACAGGTTTTGTATTTTTGAAGGCATGGAAATGTTAACCAAATATAAAAAAAAATAAACATACTTTTTGGCATCCGTGACAGATGAAATCATTCTATATTCATATAATTATTTATAATAATACAGGAAACAAATTTTTGTGTTATTACCTATATGCAATGCAAATTAAAATTAATTAAAGAGTGATTACAAGAATTTGCGTCAATACTTTTTAATTCCATATTCGGTAACCCTGCCGCCGCTGTTCTACGCTCCGTCATCGCCCCCAAAGTCGATCTCAATTTAAGCCTCAAGTGGTTTTCGCTACTTACCGAACGTACGGCATACAAAGGGAGTTAATGACGCCCGCGCACCCTGAATACAGGATGTCGTGTTGAAAACCTTAATTGAAAATACTTGCAACGCTATATAACAAATTAGATTATGATTCGATTATATTGACTTTGCGCGCCTTTTCCTCTCTGCTTCAAAAAGGATTGATTAGTTTTATAATTTATTTTAAATAGGCATTTCAACTAAGATTTTATCATTTTATTACCATCGTTGCTTTCTTTAGAGCATTATTTATTTATTTATGTTCGATTTTGTTGAGTCTACTTTCGCTTGAATTTCAACTTATCTATTTTTCAGATGAACATTTTCAAGGTCAGAGTACCTATTACATAAGACTGATCAAGTATCTTGACTTTAAAAATGTCTATCTAGTCGGAGGGTTAAGACCTACATTAATATTTTATTAATAGTTAAATAAACAATAATAAATTAATGAGGATTTATTCAGATTAAATTTAGTATTGTATGGTTAATTTATTACAAGACAAAATTTGAAACGTATAATTTGCCTTCAGGTATTAAGTGATGGAAGGACAGCCGCACCTTTGATCAGATTGGGATACCTTCATGCTTTACGTGGCGGAACTACCTACTTCACCCATTTCCATCACCTTTCACAAGATAAGGATTATCCACAAGTAAGTTGCCTAATTTACTTAAGAGTGTATTAGTTATAATAACACAAACTTATATTCACTTTAAGCTTTATAAATTATTGCTGTAACTTCTGAAGTTATTCCGATATCTCCAAAATAGAAGATAATTTTTTATTTAACAAGCTTATTAATTAATTAACAGGCTCAAAATAATTTAAAATGATAATGAGACTGCTAAACATATTTTTATATTAAGCATATTATATTAAGACTTAATCCAGACAGGGTTGGATTCAGTTTACTTAAGGATCACCGCAATCAGCATCAGTTTCAAGTTTGTAATCGGGACCACTCTTGGGCCTACTCACAGATTTGTTAGTAAAATGAACCATATAATTATATTAAGATGGGGGCTAAAGTCCATAGAACTAGATCTAAATCTAATATAACCTTTGACTCTTATGCTATGATGACCCTAGTAGTCGCAAAGCTGTTGAAAGATTTAGTAAGTTAAACCAAAAACTTGAATGTTCTCGTAAGTGGCTAAGTTTGCACTATAAAAGATTTCTTATAGTTGTCTTATAAACAAGTTCAATTTAATATACAGTTTACGGTTTGGTGAAATTCAATAAAAATAATGAAAATAAATTTAATTAAAATTAAACTTCATTTGTTGTATGTACGCGCTCTTTTAAAGTAGCAATTATTATGTCGTTGACTAGGGTTGGATTTACTTTTAAAGTAGAACAAACCTCTTGTGTACCTTTTGAATATAAGTTAATATTAATTGTTGAAAAAGGGCTTACAGCATATTATTTTAAAAATGGAGATATTATTTAGACCATTGAAAAACAGCGGGTTTTATTCATTTCCATTTTCTCTTGATCGACAACCCATAATATCCCACTGCTGGGCTCGGGTCTCTTCTCAGAAGAGGGTTAAGGCCATACGTCCCCACGCTGGCCAAATGCGGGTTGGGGACTGGCAAGAATACGTTGTGGCTACATATCTTGCCGTTGGATGTTTTTAAGCCACCCGAAGACCTCCAACTAAGCTTCACGACTGTTATCGTATGATAACAACCGGGACCGACTTCTTAACATGACCTCCGAATCACGGAGACGCTCATGGTAACATGCCACCATCGGACACCCATCCAGGTACTGACCGCGCCGTTGTTGCTTACCCTCGGTGATTATTTCTAATCACCGAGTGCAACTGAGCTATGAGCGATCATTTTCTATCGATCTTTCGAAACTTTATAAAACTTTGAAGATGTCAATAAGTCACTTTAAGACATACCTTCGCGTTAAACATGAGTTATTTAATATGCCTCTAATACTGTACTGTACTGTATTAATGTACTCTACTGTACCAATATACTTCTATTACGCGAGGCTGTGTTTTGACATATTTACTTAGGTTAGTCAGTTTTAAGTCTGCTACGATACACGATCTTCTACTTTTTACGTAGAGCAACTACCATCAGAGCTCCACAGCATAATTACTAGACGATGTCAAATCCGGTAACGACAGCCATAGATGTTCGTATATCAACTGAAACTTAAACTGCGAGACTTAACATAGTGGTACTAAACATTAGTTCACACACGGTACCGTTCTTAATGTTTCCTGGAGACTATTAAACTTGGTAATAATTCCATTTAGTTAAAGTCTACAGTCGCAAGGAAGTGTTTATCAAAGGAACCTGGTATTTATACACACGCTGTGGAAACTCAATGAGACACTGCAGCGTTGCTTGTATAGTTGCGAAACTTAGCTGAAGCTTCCGTTGCTATTCCATGCAATGGGGAATGTAAATTTGTAGACATTGCATACGTTACAATCGATTTTTATTTTGATAAATAGTCAAGATGAATTGAAAAAGATTTTTGCTTTCGTGAACATTTTCACAGTCAGATCCCTATTCTACTTCCATAACTTGACTGAAAGGGTGGGGGTTTCATAAAGAAGGATTTTTAAAATAGGACCGTTGCCACAGAAAATCTTATTTATTTATTCCTGAATAAAAGTTGTTGAAATTAATATAAAAGTTGATATAGAAGTTTTTCATTTCACGGAATTCCTCATATTATTATTTCACATTTAAATTACATAAATTCTATTCCCACTTAACAAAAAGATATTGTAGGTACATAATTTTGTTTGGCAAGTAGTTTTTAAAATCCGATTTACATTTATCTCGAAAAACTTAAGTATTTGTATCACTACCATGTTAACATGAAACAGTAGATTATCATCAAACTATTGCTAATGAACATAATACGTTTGTGTGGAAGTCTGTAAGCATTAAACGCAGCGAAAACATCTAAGCAAGTCACGTAGGCACCAAGCTACGTGACCGAAGTAATGGTGGCATTTTCATTGCACCGACACATTATAAGAATTCCTAAATAACAAATATTGACATCGCGTATAGTATTAATTATGTTCTTCAACTCAGAAATGTATACGGCTTACGCAAGTGTAAATGTAGGTATTTATAGATGAATAATAAGCCCTCTTCCATTCTAAATGTTGATGAACAACTGTCAATTCAAAAGTGACTTGTTAATTAGCCTGTGAAATTACTCTACTGTGGGTTCGATTCTTACCTAAGATAAACAGTTGGGTGCCTGAGTGTTATCGCTGCGTTGGCCAGAACGTGAATAACAAATTCCACACGCTAGCAGAATGTCCGGCGTGGGGCGAGCCAAGGCGTGATCTCGTGGCAGCCATCGGAGGGGGGGTCCTCTCGCTTGGTAAAATTATTGCGGCCATGTTGCGGAGCGAGACTGCCTGAAACTTTGCCACCTTTTTCTGCAAGTAAAAAAGCGGATTTTGAATGTGTTTTTTTTAAACGTTTTCTATTATTGTTGACATTTTATCCGATCTTAAATGTATAATCAAAAGTGGTAACAACCTAAAACATTCAACGATGACTTTAGAGAAAAAAACTAATCCATAACTGTGAAACTGTTCTGAAATTGAACAGGAAATCAAAATCAAATAAAAAAACTAAAAAAATCACCCGCATGGTTTCTGTTTTTTAGTTTCAGTGTTTAACTGATTTTTTATGGTTGCCGCATACTGGAAAAAAACTGTCTGTCAAACTACAGACAATTTTAGTTTGTTGTTTTGATATTTTCGTTAGGCATTAGTAAAGAGGTCACTTAGATGTTAACGGTACTTTTATTTTATGTGTTAAATTATTTCGCGTATTATACCTAATAAGGTTCTGATTGCAAATCTGTACACATAGGTAAACATTTACATGCTGGTCATATATATATACATNTAATAATGGTATTTATTAAATTATTTAATTTTAAAAGGAACAAATTCTGGTTTTACTGCTTGAGAAAATCCCTGAAACTTCATCATCATCACCTTTAACAGTCCACTTTTGGATACAGGCGTTTCTTTGGAAAGAAGATTTATCATACTTTAATGCATAAAAAAATAGCCATGAAATTTTTCAAAATGATATAATTTTATTAATATTGTTAGATGTAGGATCCGGCAGTTAAAAGTAACTTTTTCTCGTAAAAATGTATGTAGAGACTTAGATATAAGTCAATAAGTGTTCCATTATCTATTTATCTATTTATGTGTAATATTTTTCAGTTTAAATAATCATTTAATATCTGGAAAGTTATCATAAATCTTTTTAACAGTAATGAAATTCTTATTTAGAGACCAGGGTCAGTTCACGGTGAGGAACTGCCCTATTACCTGGGAGTACCACTGTCAACAACGCATCATCAACAGAATTACACGCAACAAGAGCAACGTGTGTCAAAACTATGCATGCATTATATCTCCAACTTCGTTAAAAATGGGTGAGTCCACATTTTAAATATATTTCAGCAGCATTATCTGAGCATTTTCAGTTCTGTTGCACAATTCCGTGCTTCAATATAACATAATCAAATTTTTACTGTGATTTTATAGTCCAATCTACTTCATGTTTGTTTATTAATTTAAATGTATGTTTTTTAATCAATTTATCGATTCTTTATCGAATTAGCTATAATAAAAATAGGTTTAAGTGCAATATTCTGTGCTGATAATATTCAAACTAATTTTATACAATAATAACAGCCCCTCTTGTCAAGTTGCATTCTACAAACGTAAACGTAAGAGAAAAATATTAAATGAACGACAATTACTTTTCTCAACGCTAAGTTACGTGGTCAAGACAAAATATTAATCAATAATACACAAAAACAGAGCGTTAGCGATTGTAGAAACAGAATCGAAGCAAAATACTTGCAATTTTTTTATATAAACTTGGGTAAAAATATACAAAATAGATCTATAACAGCAACACAATCACCAAAGAAAAATGCATACTCTCTTTTTTGATTGCCAACGTATTTGTTTAGGAAGGAATGAAAATATATGTACAAATAATAACCACATTCACTCTGGTTAATAAAACATCCTGTTATATCTCCAATAATAAAATATCGTTTTTGTTTTCAATTTGTACTTTTCTGCGATGGAGCTTTTGAATATTTAAGTAAGGATTTAAGTAAGGATGATTTTTGAAAAAAATTCAACAAAATTTTGTCGTATATATTCGTAGTACAAATTTAAGTCTCTTAACTAACTTATAAAAAATATTTAAAATTATTTTCAGTTCAGCACCCTGTCATACCTGAGTCTTGTAAATTCGCATCGGGGTATATAATATACTAGAGGACTGTTCCAGTTATATATTATAAGAATTATGTTATATAAATTTCAAATTATATGATATAGTAATACATCTAAATAATTATTGAGTAAATGTTTTGTAAGGTAACCGAAATCCAAAACTATTTTAGAGGGATAAGTTAAGAATTTTGTGGCCTCGGACGGAATTCCAAATTTAATTTGTTGGGAAACAAGAGCCCGATTAAGGCTTAATTACATAAACTGTTCGTTAAGAAATATAAGCAAATTTCCTCCATTTAATGTGCAGCTGTTATCGTATAGAATATTTAATGTTCTACCTTAATTTGTGAAACTAAAATTATTTGAAAAAAAATAAAAAAAAACCAAAGCCAAACGACAAGTTCAGGGTAAGGTTAAACTGTAGTCTTTATGAGCATATTTGTATGATGTTGGTGCTAGAGTAATTTTTATCCAAATTGTGCTGAAACAATAAAGCTTCTAAATGAAAGCAGCGTATAAATCTGCGTTTTATGTATTTCTTAGAAACCCAAATGATCCTTCGGCGACACCACCTCCGAGCCCAATGTTGGGTGAAACTCCAAGGCTGGGCCCCGACCAAACGCCATTTTGGGATACCTACGATACCATCAACCAACTTTATATGGAGATTAGTGAGTACCATCTTATACTTTCAGTGAAAAACTTTCCGATTAGTTTATTGGAATACATAACTTACCGTTGTTTATGGATTCTTTGTTCTTGGATCTTTTATAGCTCAACAGTTCAATGTCGTAGCATTACACTTAATGTAATATATGACAAAGTACCGACAAAGTTTTATTTCTTGAGTAGTCATAGAGATAACAATCAGTAAACATAACAACACACTATACAATAAACATAGATTAAAGTATTATGTCAGCGAATTCGGAAGTTGGTCACTTAAAAGTTTTGGGTTAAAGGACGTCAAATACCTAAGGGTTGTTCTCATCTATTTCAATTCTGGCTCATTACGGGATAGGTACCAAGTCTGAGATGCGCAGTCACTACCGCGGCCACAAAATGTCGCTATGGCTGTCCCTCATTCCGCAACTTCACCGACCTGGCTCTGACTTACCCGATGCTGCGATGAGACATCACCATTTTCAAGATAACAACGCTAACTATTATGAAGGTAAACTTTTTACTATTATTTTTATAATTAAAAAGTTTTGCCTCTGTTATAATGTGTTTTCTCTTGTTTACATAGGATTTGTTTTGAAGACAATGATTTGAATCTTATACAATTACTGATAATATAATTTCAACATTAACTCATAGGTGCTGTAAGGCCGCAGTCGATGTCAAGAGCGCATGTGCCACACGTGGTGGAGATGGAGGGCGGTCGGGGTGGTGCAGGTTCACGAAGTACTGTGCCTCCAAGAACTGCACCGCCCCGCGCGCCCCCAGTACCACCTTCTACAGAATGCCCTCCTAATGCTACTGCACCAACAGTACATCCTGACGATGCTTTGTTACGACGACTCGCCTCATCACACTACCAGTCGTATACTGCTGCACTTACAGTCACAATAGCGGTCGGATGCTTCTTACTCCTATTAAATGTACTTATATTTGCTGGTATTTATCATCAACGTGGATCTAGACCTCGTCGCTCCAAGGACGATCTTGCGGAAGCCGGGAGTTCTTCCTCCTCGGATAATTATGATGGCAAACTTGACTTCGAAGTACGCGCGTTTGATGGCAAGGGTTTTGGTTTTGATTGTAAATCTGCGCATGTGCCTCGAGCTGTTGGTTCAAAGTACGATTTGAGGACGCTATCAGATTGTGGTGAGCCAACTTTTGGCGAGTATAGCTGCTATGATGAGAAACATCGAGCTGCACGAAGTTCAATGCCTGACGTGAGCGTTGGTAGTGCCATTGAAGCTGGAAGCGTAGTATGCATAGACACGCAGAAACCTGATATTCAGAATGTAGAAGGACGGTTAGATGCTGTGGGCCGCACGAGCACCTTCGAGCCACGTGTGGTTGACAGTTCAACGCAAGTAAAATTTGGGCCAGACGGAGCGGAGGCTCCAATTGAAGCGGGTGGGGAGCCGGAGGCGGGAGGTGGTAGCGGTATTCTCCGAGCCCCTCCACCACCCGCTGCTGCTGCACCACCCGGCATCATGAAAAAGAGGGTTCAGATACAAGAAATATCCGTATGAGGGTTCCTCGACGCTGCCGCCGAGGTCGTTGTCAGTAAACGGACTAAGTTGTGATTCATGATGTAATTTAACTGTGTACATAGAACTGAACTGACTTTTCTTGTATACGTGTAAATATAATATCAAATAAATTAATCGACAGTGCGTGCAGCGAAATGGAGGTGAGGCCTGTGGAACTTTTCTGTTTCGATTTATGAAACTGTGGCTGTAAATTTGTATGTTCGGACACCATTGTCAAATTATCGCAGAGGATGTTATACAGAAGTGGAGTGAAGAGGGTTTTTGAGCTCAATTGTGAATAAAAATCGTCTCTTTCCGCTAATTGAGAAAATTCAAATTACTCATACTCAGCTGGAATATTAATATTTGAGATTGGCCTCGTTATACCATGAATGGCAATAATGTGATCGTTTGAAAAACACATGGCAGATTTATTAAGAGACATTCCATATTTGTCTTGTATATTGCTAGAAAAAGACAGTACACAAAACCAAGTAGTCTGTTATAGCAATCATGTTTATAAACCAATTATTTCTGCTGTCAGAATTAGAATGATGGAATTGTAGGCTCCTGTGAATATATACGTATAAATAAAATGTGAATATAACAATAACTTAGTGACAAAAGACTTAACAAAAAGTGACTTTAGGTGTACATACTTATATCAGCGTGTTTCAGGTACATATGTAGGATTAAATACTATTAAAAATAAATATTGTTTAAAAAACTTTGCATATGTTGTAATTTTTTGTAAAGTTAATTTTAAGTGAGGTGTATTGATTTTGAGTAGTTTTTGATAAGTAAATATTGAAAACTTATTACATAGCGGACGAGTACGTTGAACATTTCTATTTATTTAATGTTTCAAGTTTCAAAGAGGTAATCAGGGTAATAGACCACAAATTCTACATGTTTGTCCTCCAAAACCTTTTTTAAAACGGATGAAAACTTAGACATAAACTCGAAAACATAAGTTGTTAAGTTGAGAATTCCAATAAACAGTATTATACACATTTCAAAATTGTTGGGCTTCATTAATGGAATAAGGTATATTCATAGAATGAATTATAACTTTAAGTCCATTTAATTCTTCTTTTAAGATAAAAACAAAAGCAAAATTAATGTTTTTATATATTTTTCAATGTATACAAAGTATGGAATTATTGTAATAGCGACGTGAAGTAGATCATATTTTTAAATTTTAATTTACTTACACATTCTCCATTCTTTTAAATTTGCTTAGTTTGTGATCAACTGTCGTATGTGAGACGTGTAATATTATAATTATTTCCAAATGTTTCGTTCCTCCGTACTCGTCCATATTTTTATCTTCACAGGAATTGATGATGATTAACTAATGGTGATTGATTAATATTTAAAATTAATGCCATTTTCCACATTGTGACAAAATGTGACCTTTTCAAATTTTATTTACATAACACACAAGTTGATAAAATGTAAATTTGAACTGGAATTGACTATGAATACTTCCAATACTCTATTTTGTGTTTAAGTAGTTTGTAGAGTATTTATAAAAAAGTATAACGCCAATATGTATTAGAGTTAAATTGAATGTAAAATGCTCAAAACATTCAAGGTATAAAACTCAGATTGGCGTCAATTCTAAACACCAAATACACTTAGTCGATTGCGAATGTCCTAATTCATTTGCAAATAGATTTTATAGAAAATTACTAAATATTTCTTATTCTTTGCTGCAAATAAGTCGTAATTATTAATTTGATTCTTTGGGTTAAGTGATTTTTCGCAATTTTTTGTTTCCACACTTTTGAGAAATTTGTAAAGATAATGATACGACATTCGATTTATAATTCGATTTAATTATATTTATTCAAGTGATAGTTAAAAACGAGTACCCCTAATACTCGTAGAGTTATCAGTAAATTAAATACAGAAAGTTAATTTTAATGTTTTTGAATGAAATATATTTTATTGAATCTATTATTACTTATTATAGTTAAGAGTAACACTCGACAACTGAGGAATTGTAAACCTAGTTATTATATTGCTAATATATTTATTATTGTTACACTATGATTTTTTCATTGTTATGTTAAACATTAGATAGTTGATACATCGTTTTGTAGCTGTTGCAAATGTTATATCCCAAATATCAACATTTTGTTACAATTTGGTGTTTAAATGGATTGCATAAATATGGTGTCGAATAAAGAATTGAAATTTAACTGTCTGTATTTTGTGTTTCTTATTATTAAAACCTGAAACATCTTTAAAAAATCGTCAGGACACAGTGGAGCGGTACATATATTGACTATACTCTCTCCTTTTTTCTTTTATTAATAAAGGATTCTTTCTACCTGTACATGATAGACACCAATAATGAATAATAGTCTATTGCTGGATATAGGCCTTAAATATATCATTGATAAATTGCGTAAAATTAGCGACTCTGCTGCCTGTACTACGAGATAATTCTTTGAGTCACTTGGACACACACACACACACAAGTCACGTGGAGTGTTATAAATGTCAGTGATCTAATTTCTTTCGACATACAGGTCAGGTGATTTATTCACCAATTGGACTAAATCCAGTCCGAGTGACAGATATTGAGTCGTGTATTCTAATAGGGATTATTTTTGATATCTTTTTGAGTGGTAGGTATGTCAGTGTGAAAGGTTATGCTAAAATTAGAAATTTATTTACAATTTATAGGTGAAATATTACTTACCTCTTAAACATTTATGTTAAAGTTAATAAAAATGTGAAAAGAATTAAATTAAAATATATTTTTAACTAAACTAGAATATTGTACTAAGAAGTCAATAATAAAATTCCCATAAAGTTAATAGAACTAATGAACTAAAAATTAATGTTGGTAGCAAACTATCATGATGATTGTTAAAAACATTGGACTCAGGTTGTATTTGCTTCATATGTAATCACTATAGGAAAGATTCTTTATACGAGAGATGGAACCTACTGTGTGACGGAAGAATAGTGTCAGATGTTGTTAGTTTGTCCGATGGCCTCATCATCATCATCATCATCACCATTATCATCACAGTGAAAAAACCACCACTGCTGGACTTAGGCCATAAAGATTTCCACAACAGACTGGACCGGACGTTTAGTAATAATACTAATGAAATACTCCAGAATAATAAATCGTGAAATTTCGTAGACGATATTATCAAATATTCTCATACTCATCTATTTGAATCACAATGTTACAATTTAGAGTACCCTGTATTATTTCTTGATCACATTTAGAGAGCTCATAATTTCAGATAGAGGAATGGGAGAAGATTAATAATGTCGCGTAAGAAATTAGGTGTATATTTTTTATGTAATAAGGGGGTCAACGAGCATATGTAACACCTGATGGAAAGCGATTACCGCCGCCCATGGACACCCGCAACACCAGAGGCGTCACAAGTGCGTTGCCGGCCTTTGGGGGTTGGGCAGTGAGATGGAGGGAGAAGGTGGTATATGGGCCTCCGATATCCTAACCCACTCGGTGAAAATAAAACGCAGGTGCTGTTTCACACCGATTTTTTGTAAGGCTAATATAGGGTATCACTCCAGTTGAGCCGGCCCATGTATACCGAAGCTTGACTCTCCCATGGTAGAAAAGTTAACGTTAATACACACGGCTTCAGAGATTTTATATTTATATGTGCCCTAGAATTTACATTCTCGGTTCTATGTAGACTACAAGAAATAGTTTTAAAACTATACTTTTTACATATCTACTAGCAACCCACCGAGGATTCATACTGGCACTTTACAGAAAATATAATAATAATATAGCCTATGTTACTCTGAGAAGTTGTGAAGTTTAATTTTTCAAACATCTTCAACAAGTATCGTTATATTTTAGCCAATGCACTTAAAATATAACAAATTGTATACGTGAACCTTTCTCAAGAATCACTATCTATTGATAAAACCACATAAATATACATGCAGTAGCTTTTGAGTTTATTGTGAACAGGCAGACAGTCACACGGCAGACGACTTAGTGATGCAATACAATTTATAAACAACTATATATAATCTTTTGATAAAATTTATATAGACCGTATATCATACACAGGTAATTATAAAGAAACTATCAACAACACTATTTATTAAAATTAGTTGAAGTCTCCAAAATAAAAAGAGTGTAAGGATCCCGCGACAAAACACATCCTGTCGCGCTGACGTCATCACAGTCGAAGCGGCTTATAATTTTAGCCTGTCACCGTTATCTTCTAGAATTGTATCGAATAATCGCAAATCTTATTACCCATTTCAATTAGCTTTACCGTAGTTAGTAGTAGTAGATAAATTGAAAGTACTTTACTTTGATATATAAATAAATCAGTACACCGTATGAAAAGTTTCTGCACTTCCTCGTTTTGTATGTTGTCGGATTAGGAGGACATGTAAACTTGTTATGTACATAATATTGGGAAACTTTTATATACGAAAAGTTGTAGAAAGTACTGCGACTATGATCATATATTTATGTATTCAAACTAATCTGGCATCTATCACAACTTCAAAGTGTATGTTTCACTATTGTTTCCTCAACAAAAAAATTATAGTCGATATAAGTACGTGGGATAAATGAATAAGGAATTCATTTATCCCACGTACTTATATCGACTATAAATTTCTTATCACATTACTTATTTAAATTATACAGATAAAATTATTATTCATACAAGTACTTATCAATTTTCAGGTCGAGGCAACTTGAACTTAGTTTGAAAAGTTTTGTGAGTTTCGAGGTAGGAAACTTGATCTAGCAGTTACCACTCTAAATTCTTCTTGGTACGGTAATTCAATCCTATTTTTTATAAATATCAATCTTATTCATAAATAACACAAAAATTTTTGAGTAGGACACTATCATTAATCTGGTCTGTCAGTCTGTCTATTTAATAATGCACTGGTTGGCTATTCACGTTTTGAATACCTTAATATCAAAAATGCAATAAATTTGAGTAAACGATTACATTTTAATTTCTTCCAGACACATTTTTTTATGTATAAGCTGCCAAAATGACTCTGCCCTGTCTGATGGAAAGCATGAGCAGAATCCAAGAGTGGTGGTCACCATCCTCAATGCGAAAAAGAACATGCAGCATGGTGACCCACAATATGGCGGCCTGGTGAGATGCTTTTTCACGCCCCGCTTAAAGGACCCGGGATCATAGTGGGAAGGAAACACGTACGCTGGTAGTGAGTTCCAGGCTTTGACCGCTCGGCACAGGAAGGAAGCACCGAAGCGATGAGTACGAGAACGTATGTCTTCCACTTTAAAGCGGTGATTTCCAAGGCCGGCACGTGTTGTTCTGTAGAGGAAGGGAGAGGGGGGAATCAGTTGGAAGAGCTTTTCAGAACACTCTTCATGGTAAAGGCGATAGAGTACTGCCAAGGAGGCGATATCTCTACGCAACTGTAGAGGCTCAAGGGTCTCGGTAGCTTTGGGGCTATCGACAATACGGATTGCTCGCCGTTGCAACTGGTTAAGAGCGTCAAACAGGTACCATCGCAAAGGTGAGAATAGTACTCCACGCACGAGCGAGCCTGGGTTTTGTAAAGAAGACACATATGCTCGGGCGAGAAGAACCGTCTCACCCTGTTTAATACACCTAGCTTCCGCGAGGCGCTTTAGTAAGTCTCTCAACGTATTCGCGTGGGTTGAGGTCTCGGCAGATATCCATGCCCAGGATAGCCAGCCTACCTTGTAATGGCATTTGAGTGCACTGAAAAGTGGGAAGGGGAAGGAATGGAGACTTTTTGGCTGAGAACGCGCACACCTGTGTTTTCTTGGCGTTGAACTCGATCAGATTCTTACAGCCCCATTGAAAAATGCGGCCCAGAACACGGTCAAGTTGAGCGACAAGTTCTTGTCGTCTTCCTTCAACATCTGCTAGTTTGTCAGAAGGCTGTTCAAAATATTGTCGATGAACAGTGCTGTCGTCGGCATAACAATGAATACTGGAATAACTCTAAATAGCTTAAAAACTAATGAAATTATATAAAGTTACGAACATTAACGTTTATTGTACAAACACCATGGTCTGTGGCGACAAACATTTAAACCCACCCAAGTTACGGCAAAATAATTGCGTTTCCATTTAGATATGTGAACGTTCAGCTTGTTTGTAACGGACGGGCGAGCGAATGAAGCGGACCGCGAAACCTTCAAATTGAATTTTAAGTATCCAATTTGTTTGCGCGGGGCCGGCTGTTCTGGACTATACGTATCAACACTAGATCGTCACCGCTCTACGTTTTCCGCTTGTTCCCATACTCGTAAAGTAATTTTTACCTGCCGCACTGTGTTTTATTACGGATTTTAGATGAATTATTAATGATCATGCACGCGTGGAAGTTTTAAACAAAAACTTTAACATTTTCTATTGCCATTTTTAAGTTACGAAGGTTATCGTTTTTAATCAACTTATCAAAAATATAGCTAGAACTTTTACAAATACAGATTCTCTCAGTATTCTATCAATTTGATCGAATAGATTTACCTTTTTTATTTTAATTAATCTGTAAAGATCTTTTTAAGCATAGTGGTATACATGTAAAAATCAATTTAACACATCATTCATTTAATAACAGTGTGGGGGAAGTAAATAAATTGTAAAAACACAAGTAAAACGTAGCTGCACACATATTGAGGATCGCATTTCTGAGAAATTGTGTGAGTATTATTAAATAAATATCGTTGAAAATTAAGTTAGAATTCATTCTTGTACGTTCCTCAATAGGTCAGATCGAGAAACGGGTATTTTATATTTCGTGGAACTATTTCACGCCCTCTTGGTATTTCGCTCCAATATCAGTTATCTCCAATTCTCAAATTCTCTACACATTTGGTCGCGAACATGATTATACGAATATGGAACGCAATCTATACGACTTCTGCAAATAAAATATTATTGTTTTTCGGACAAAATCAAATATTAAATAGCATAGTATAAATAAGTTTAGGTTATTAGGAACAATTTCGATTTAATATACATAACTACATAACTATCGGTATCAGTTACTTTAAACGTGAAGAGTGTGATATATGCATAAACTATGCCCTAGGGATACGATACCAAATACTGCGTACCCAATATATTACGTCCATACGTCTAGACAAAATATGTTATTGGTTAGAACTTAAATAATTTTCAACTGTCACATGTACAAATAGACGTGTAGAATTGTCATTTATGAGAAAAGTTTTTAAAACAAATATCATTTTTAAAGCTTTTTGTTCGCTCTTCTTTTTATAAATTTTCAGTAAATTGCAAATGAAATTGTTTATTTATTTGAAAATAATGAATTTAATTGATGATTTCAATTAGTTCAGCTGAAAGGATAATGTACTTGTACGTGGCAATGCTATTGAATGGGAAACTTTAAAATTAGATCAACCGAGCGCAAACAGAACTCTCTTTTATTTTTTATGTTCACAAGAAAATACTTTAAAATCCCACTGATAATAGGATTTTTAATTACATATTTTTACACGTATCACCTATGTCAAGAAAAATATCAAAAAAGGTCATTTAAGGAAATAAAGTGATATAAATTGGTGGGAAACAACAAATTACGTCACTCCGCTAATATCATAGCTCGGTAGCGAGGCAACGTCGCAAAATGGTTGTAAATTGTAACAGACTTGTCGGTGGCGACGTTGCCATCAAGCCGAGGCATCAATTTGCCACAGTGTGACTCTAAAGTTGCTGAAGCGCTTTTATGCTGTAAGGTATAACAGTTCCCGTTTAAGTCTTAGAGTAAATTAATGCATAAGCTTGTCAAACTAATATGATGGATAGGAAACAGACCCTATATATCAATAATGCCAGCCTGCCTGTAAATTGTTAAATTACCGATTTAATATTTTTTATCTACCTGCAAATACTTCCAAGTGTTAACAGTTTATTTCCGTGTGTAAGTGCTTTAGGAATATTGAATTATCTATTTATTTTGTGACTATAAAAACTATAAAAACACTTACCGAGGAAAGGTACCATCTTCTCGCAAAATAAACGACATAAAGAAATTGTATAGCTTTGAAACTCCTCAATAAAACTAATTATGATGTAAATTGAGGTACTCTACTTAGCATATACGACTTCTGTCTCGTTGTTTAAATGTGGCGTAGTGACAATAAGAGTAACGATGATTAGAATATCAAAATCTGGTTGAACTTAAGCTATGTATCAATTTCACAATGAATGCATAACAATGTATATTTGCATTGGTCCTGGTATTTTTATGTATTGTATAATATGTATACATGTATTCACAAAAAAAATAGCTAAAGAAGACTTTACTTAGTTTAACCTTTGCTAGTGATGTGTAAGATGTCTTTGCAACATGTAACATCGTATGTGTACTTAAAATTCTAATCATAATAAATTATATCATTAATATCTCAGGTAAATATATTTTACACAGTTTATTTTCAACTTGTAGATATATAATCTTATGATAAATAAACTCCACTAAACTTGTTAGCACAGTAAAGCCACAACAACTTCAAATAGTTGTAAAGTGCTTTGGAACTACGCTTAAGAACGTTAACGCTGGAAATAAAGTTCTAAAGACAAGGCGGGACATTAGAATTTCAAAAAAGCTTCGCTTTTCAAAGTATCTAAAAACTTACTTTCTACCCAGAACAATTTTGCATTTAGTTATCCAAAGAACTGCTTCATTTGTGAAAACAGTGCACATTAGAAATTATTTTCATACAGAGAAAAGATAAATATTACTCTTAAAATAATCACAAGTAGTGTATTAGTATGTTGTATACAGTAAACTTAGTGCAAATTTATTACTATAGACAATAATTGTTAATTGAAATACCACATAGGCTTTTTAAAGAAAAGTTGAATGACGACACGATCGTCAACAGTGTGAGTGGAGTCGCTTGGTGACGGCTGAACGCTTGAACAAAATAAAACTGAATCGTTTCAAAATGTACCGGAGCTGGTTTTATTCTGCAGCAAAAGTAAAGGTTTACTTATTAAGAAGAAAAAAGATCTATACAGGCACTTGCTAATAGCCCCTACGCGTTTTCCATTCAATTAAGCAAATAAATGAATCATATACGAGTTGTTTTCTATAACAGATTAAACACTGAATTGAAACTAGATAGTGGTTATTATTTGAACATATTACAGTCGTATAGTTAAACTAAGTAGACGTTAAAAAAATATTCAGGTAAATCAAATGCAAAATTTGCAGTATTGTTAAGAAATTTGCACCGACATATACAATAAAACTGCAAGAGAAATTGGAACACTTTATCTTAAATTTTATGTAATCTTTAATGATAACTCATCAAGCTCTACAATTTATATAATTTTAGCATATGTTATTATGTTGCCAAGTCATGGTATTTATTGTATTGAAGTTAAAATGGCCAAGGCCAATGCTAAAAAAAATTAGCACGAAATTCGACCATCAGCCGATCTATGGGATGTGATTTTAGTGTGGGACAATTCCACAGATATAACAGAACTTTCTTAACACAAAATATGTTCGTTATTGACGCTGTATTTATGAGATTGGAATATTTGTGAGAACATACCCACAAGTATTCTACAAAGCCAAGGACATATTACCACGGAACACAAGAGACAGTGATAGACTGGTTTTAAATTATCAACCAAAAACAGATTTTTTCCAAAAACACTGTTATTCCATGTGTGCTAAATAAAATAAAAGTATTTAACGCATTACCAGCAGATATGGTTGTCCTGCCTTTATCTATATTCAAAACAGTTGAAATCGTCGCTCATAAAAATGTGAACGAATTATTCAATAGAAGCTAATTGATAAAAATTTTTTCTAACTAATATTATTGATGTGTTTAATTTTAATGTGTGTGTTGTAGTGTTTTATTTATTGACAATCATCAATTTTAATTTATTGATGGAATTAGTAATAGATCATCATTATCAGCCTATCGCAGTCCACTGCTGGACATAGGCCTCTCCAATTGCACGCCACTTAGTTTGATCCATGGCTTCTCACATCCAGTTTTTGGCAGTCGTCTTGCGCAAATCATCACTCCACCTGACCTAGAAATAGATAAGTGATTTAATTGAATTGACTTTTTATAAAGTTAAAAAAACAAACAAATGCATGTCATCATGGCTAAATGTTAGAACTAAATGTATTTTTCTATAAAAAACTATGTACATTATTTAATGGCAAATAAAATTATTCTATTCCATTCCATGAATATATAGATCTGAATTATATTATTACATTAATCTATATTAAAATCTAATTTATATAATAATCTTATAATAAATTATTGAATAAGAAGAAACGATAAAATTAAAATATTTTAACTAACACCTGTTATTTTAATTTTGAATAAATATAAAATTGTAGTTTTAAGCATTCAGACAACATGTTATTAGTCAAATTTTCTGCAAGTTATGTAGGTTGTCGATTTAGTATAAATATTCGTACGAAAGTAGCATTGCGGATAATTTCCAAGCATTCGAGCAAATGAGTTCGCTTGCTGGTGAGGCAGGGTATTGCAAGAAAATTTCAGAGCGTCATGTGTTCACTGCTCACGTTACATTATTCACGTCTCTTCAAACACTTACTTTTATTTTACAGCTTACGCGCGCCGCTTTTGATGTGCTCACAAATTTGTGAGTAGATCCATTTTCAAAGCAACGGAGACGTTTATTGCATTGTCATTATGTATTTTTGTCGTCAAGGCTTGTAAACCTTCTATTTCTTGACTAAGACAACGCCTTACGATAATAATTATTATTAACATTTTAAATATATAGTAATCTAAATAATGCGTTCTAGTAGATCTGTTAATATGCCTAGATTGAAACAGGCTTAGTGTATTTGAGGCTATTCAGTTGATCTGCTTAATATAATATAAGTAATAAAGTAAGTATCATTTTAATCAAAAGGCTTTACCCTAAACTAAACAAACATCTAAGTACGTGAAGTTTTAACAAAGTTCTAGGAGAGTTTTCTTTCAGAACTTGTTGGGTCTCTGTTAACTCGAGTGAAGAAACTTCTACTGCCGGTGTAAATTGTTAATGATGTTTATTTTCAGATTAATTAACTAGATGTATTGATGTTACTCGAGAAAGTAACCTAATATATATAAATAATTACTATTGAAATTAACAAGGATATTGTTGTTGTTATTGTTATCCAAAGTTAACCATATAAGCCTTTCATTCCCTTTGGTTTAAGTAAGAGAATCTGTCTAAGTATATATATGTAGATAAATTTTTACACAGTAAACAATCAAACAAACAAACAGTCCATACTATTTATTATTGAAGAACAATAATTCAAATAACAGTCTTAGAAATTTCTTCTGCCCACAATAGATTTGTCCAATGAATTTATTTCCACAGATAGTTTAAATTATGCTAATTTTATCACGTAATGTGAATATTTCTGTGGATTAGTATGCGAGTGGCTGCTGCAGGTGCGCTGAAAACTGATCGCGGCATACGCTTCTACGTGATGCGCCTTTGACTAGATTACCAAATGGCTGCTTTATCGCTCAGCTTACACAATTATATAAAAATTGACACGATTTATTATTGGTTTGTATGTGTTTCATAATTTTGTGATTAGATAACAACTTCCAGCAGGATAGTAGTTTATCTATAAGAATCATCATTAAAAAGTTTTCGTTTGATTAAACAGAGCACATATATCTAAGATATGGTTTAAATAATTTAAACTTTATAAACATTTACGTAGTATAAAATAGGCCACTTTCTCTGTATGTTGTCTTAGATCTTCTAAAGTAGTCAAAGAATGTTACTGCGATTTTTAAGAATGGAGAGAGTGAGTCAAGAGCAAGGTTTTTATGTGTAAAATATGGTTATTATGAAATAATTTAGTAAATTCGAAAAATTTAAATATTTTGCTAGTTGTACATAAATAAATTGAACTGTTAAAATGTAAACTCAGTATAAAGACCGAGTACTGTAAGTCCTGTACTTACATACAAACCAATAATAAGTATAAATTAAATACAAATGTCGGTATCTGCAGACACAGTAAAACGTTATTGAAATATACTCCAAGTCCCAACTAATAAGCAATGTAAGTTAAACCTCTACAGCTATGAGACTCTACATCGTAGACATTGTTACTGGGTAGAACTTACTTTAATTCAATGTAATATATGTAGGTATATAAAGGACAAGCTTATTGACGACCATCGACACTTGGCATTAAGATGAGAAAATTGGAAGTTTAATTGAAAACGAAAAATTGGTAATATAGGAATGCCACGGTAGAAAATTATTATTTTGACTTAAATGACAGTGGGCGGGGCACGTTGCTCTCAGACAAGGCAGCCGATGGGGCCAAAAAATTCTGTAGTACCGCCTACATACTAGTAGGCTTAATAGTTTAAGCGGTCGCCACGCTACTTTCTATTGCTGTGTTGTGGGTTCAAATTCTACATGGAACAACACTTAGTGTGATTCACAAATTGTTATTTTGAGGTCGGGTGTTCTTTGTGTCCGTTTCATGTATGCTTGTAAAGTCCCCCACGACCCAGGATGTATATTCCTAATGCGAGAGTTGTTTTTTAAAAAAAATAAAAGATGTAGCGTGGGTAGGGCCCCGACAAGAAGGACCGGCGACCTAGGGAAGGTCACGGGAAACCGCTGGATGCGGGCAGCACAAGACGAGTTGTTGTGGGGAGCCTTGGGGAGACCTATGTCCAGTAGTGGACGATTTTTAGCTGATATGATTATGATGGTAGAAAATGGTCCGTTTTATATAAATTTTCTACGTAAACCTTAATGAATCTCTTAAATTGTTGCATAACAATCTAAAAACAGAACTGCAGATATCAACCTAGTAGTGCGTTCTTTGAAACGTTTGTATGTTAAGTATTTATATTTAAACCATAGTAAAAATTTAATAAAATGAAAAGTGCTTAATTGAATAGTATAATATAAAACTGTGGTTATATTATTATACGTGGAAGAGCCACGCTTCGGCATGTATGGGCCGGCTCGACCGGAGTGACGGCAATGGCCTCAGAGAAAACCAATTTATAACAGCGCCTGCATGTGTTTCACCGAGTGAGTGAGGATACCGGAAGCCCATAATTCAACCCTTCCCCTTAAACCACCTCCCCATCCCCTAAGGCCGTCAACGCTCTTGTGACGCCTCTGGTGTTACGGGTGTCCATGGGCAGCGGTAATCGCTTACCATCAGGCGATACGCCTGCTCGTTTGCCTCCTATTCCGTAAAAAAAACTTATAAAGTAACGCCCTGCTGGGTGAAGTTCTACCACAACTCCAAGTATGTAAAATAATATTACTTCCTGGATTACAATTAATAAAACCTTACATCACGTAAATATTAAACACGTACCAATAACAGTTTTTGTATAATTATTTAGAAACCAAAAATATAACAAAAATTGTCTATTTAACATCAACGAGGATAAACTAGGTCGGACAAAATTTCTTTGCACAAAACTGATAAACAAGAATTTCATTTTTTATGAAAACGAAAAAGTTCATAAGGGAGGTTCGCGAACAAGCCGAAACCCCCGTGATTAATGATAGACAGGACACCATTCAATTTAATTCATGAAATTCCTGTCCAATAAAATAAAAAGGAAAAGTTTTATGCCCTTTTTTATTTATTTTTAATGAAATCTTCACTTTGTCGCGTCGAAAGGTACGTTTCGACAAATTAAGATGACAGAATTAATGTCTAAGAGGCCGATAACCAAATTTTCTATCAAAACCGTAAGACTTTTTAAAAATTGTTATTAGTTCTTTAACACTTACTTTCATGTTTTAATTCTGTCATTTATAATTATATTTTAAAGTAATTTATACTTCATTTGCATAATTTCTTGGTTATAGTAATAAGAATTTATTGATGTTGATATAAGCTTTAGCGTTTTTGTTTTAATATTACATGTAATTTACATTTCATTACTGTAGTAATATTAATGTTATACGTTGTTGCCGACTATAAACTCCGAAATCATGTAAGCGATAATCACGTTTTTTAAAGTGTGTGTTTTCTAGCTTGTCTATAGTATATAGTTAGTAAAAAAGTTAACATCACCCTTAGACCAAAAGGAACCGAGCAAGATTGAAAAAAGACACAGATAAAGTTGCGTGAGTCAGCTAGTAGCATTGTAAAACGGCCTATGTGTATACGTCGATCTACAAATTCAGTGCGTGAGAATATTGGTTTTAGACTCACTTATTGGGCCCAGCCATGATCGAATTCATCCATTTACACATTGAACAATCTAATTTTCACGTTTTTTCATAAAATAATTGTCTTTATACAAGAAGCCCAACCACGTACGCATGAAGGGAACATAATTACGCGTAAGCAATAGTACCCATCCCTGTCTTTATAAATTGAACCTCTGACTTAGCTATTTTGCTTCATCAAGCGTACATCAATCTTTCTGCTCATGTACGCAGGCCGTATTCACTATCATAAAGTTCGTGGGTCTAAAGCTGTTCTATTATCATATTTTTTCTTTTTTGAAATAGGATATTCAATAGCTAATCTGTATGATATAACCATTATGATTAGTATATCAAACTGTGGTTATTATAATACATCTGTTTAACTATAATCCGAGTCAGTTAAAAAAATTGTAAATAGGTAAAGTTTGTATTTTTGTTTTGTTTTTGTTTACAGATTCTGCAAATGTTTCTTGAAAAATGCAGTATTTGATCAATGAAAGTTCCTAAAGGAACTGATAACCATTTCTAACAATAATTTTCAAAAAATAAATATAGTTTTAGAGAAATCGTTAAAAAACTTATTAAAATAATAAAATAAAATAATTTTTATCATATACCGTCATTTGGACAGAAAAGTATTAATATTATAGTAATGAAAAAAATTGAGTCTCGCATGGCTTTGGAGTGAAAAAATATTTAAAAAAAAATGAAAATAAAATGGATAGTCGAAAAACTTTGAATTAAATGTCATAACCGATATACCCACGTTATAATACTCATAAAAACCAGGTAATTTACTTTTTCTACATCTTCCTGCAAACTTGCAAATTGAGTTTTTAATTAACTTTACAACCATCTTTAAAAAATCGGCCAATTAAGACACTAAATAATTTTTGCTGAAGTGAGGATGAACCAAGCGAAAATTTTCTCAATCAGTTCGAAGACTTTTGTAGTAGGATATTGACATCATTGGATTAAGTTTCTTCCAATTATCTTTTAAAACAATTTCTGATTCATCGTTTGCATGTTGAAAATGTTGTTGAAAATTAATGTTCTATATGATAATTTAATCGGTATATCATTATTAAACATGATATTCTTCGAAAAGTACTACGGCCTCTCTATCGGTTGATCTTTATCTTCTGTTCTTTAATGATATAATCGACTTTGAAATACTTGTGTTATATTACAAAATAAATAAACCTAAACATTTACGGTGGCCCCCAGTCTTGGATTCAACTCAAGCTTTGCATCAGGCTGAATAGAGTCACTTTGGCAGGCTTTCAAATTAAAAAAAAACATTACCGACGTCATGAGTTATTGTTTCAGATAGTCATTATAGTTGAAAATATCTTCATCATTACTATTATGTACAAAGCTAAGCTTTAAAGGTACGTAGACTTCAAAGCTAACTAATTTCTAGTTGAGCATCACGACGGATGAATGTTATGCCATTTCTTAAATACTATAACTGAAACATAAGTTCAATGAACTTTGTTTATACTGATTCGAATTAATTTACCACCTTTGGAAAATTTTAACATAGAACACAAACGTCAATAAAGTTAGGTGCAGAATGATATCTTAATATGGTAGCAAAAGAGCATGTAACAGTTCACAATCGCATTTGGAAATAAATCTATAAAATACAAACGTATTGTATTTATACATATATATTTGTTTTTATATAATATAAAAGGATAATGAAGAAATGGAGTGACTGTGACATTTGTAACTCAAGTGGCACAATATCTTACTATTGCCTTTGAAGGTTGAGTACGCTCTTTCCTCGAAGGTTTGAAAGTCGTATCGGTCCGGAAACACCTTGAGCGATAATTAGTTCCACGGATTGATTGTTCTCTTTTATATTTAACTAGCATTGCCTGCGGCTTCGCCCACTTATACCTTGGTTTTCGCGGTAACAAGTAGTCTATGTCCTTCGTCAAGAATTCAAGGAAGATCGTTGTAAATTACATCTAAATCAGTTCATTGAAAGCGTTAACGACAGACACATAAACAGACTAACAGAAGAAATTAAAATTTATAATACTAGTATGAACTAAAATGTGACTAGTTTAAAATATAATATAAAACCACGCATGGTTTGTGTTCTGGAGAGCCAAAATTTCACCCCTATTTGCATTCTTTAAGAAACTTGTTTACTGTTTGCAAAACAAGTCTCAACGACATTACCAAAAACAAAGTTACGCAAAATATCAAAGCAGCTATATGCAAAAAATAAAGCAATTTTGCAGCGTCATAACGACAAATGATTACGACGATGATGATACAATTAAAATAAATTACTAGTATTAAAATAGCCGTATGTAATTTTTTAAGAGGAATAAGTAAATACTATAATAAAACTCATTTTTGAGTGTATTTGTTACGTTCCTGTAAAATCGAGATGTCGAAGTGTAACAAAGCAAATAGTACTTTAGTACTTGAGTTAAGATCTTCAATACTAAATTAATATTTGCCTCATCTAATGTAGTTTGCTAAGTAAAATGTATATATTTGTAACTAAAAAAATATTTGCTGTTGCTCCTATAAAAACAGATTTTGGGCACAACAGCTTGCGCTTTCCTTAATCGATGCATGAGTTATTCAAACATAAAAGTATAGCAGAAAGATACATAGTAACATTTATATATTTGTAATACAGCCAATGCAGAACCTATGTACGTTTATATTATTGAAGTTTCAAGGGATGTACCAATTTAAGTTAGGGAGTAAATTTAGTCTACCTAACCTGGTTTAATAGCTACACAGTTTGATATCTCTTCAGTCATTACCTAAATACTAAAGTAGTGAGATCTGAATATAAACTTTTTTCTTTGCATTAATTCATGTGCATCACGTCACTGCAATTTTGGTTGAAATAGATCTTTTTGGTTGTATTGTAACTTTTTATAGCCGTCGATTTCACTCGTCAACTGTGTAATAAACTTCTGTCGTTCTTTAGCGTACGACTCGTATTTATTCATTTTAAGTGTCACCCGGACATCGTCTCTCTTATTTTGTCTTATTGCTTCTGTCCAAAAATAAAATTTTCATTTGAAATAATTCTAAAAATAAACGGTATAAATGTGAAATATGTTTGCGTTTATTGGTTTATTTGATAGAAGAATTCCACACAGTAAAGCCGAGGTTATAATAAGGTTTTTTAATAATTTATTTTACTCTCGAGAATAGAGTCACAAGGTGTTTTGGCCATTGTTTGCGGGGATACTAGAATATATTTTACATGATGCTGATTTTGAAAATAATAAGTAGAATGAACCTTTCTTTCTTTCCAAGAATATAACAAATAAACACGTTTAATATCAACGAACCATGTTCCAATTATTATCTTACAATTATATAATTAAATATAATAAGGTACTCGTTATAGAATATAGCTAAAGTTCAAGATGGAAAAAATTTTCTTTCAATTCTTTTTATCCTTCATTTTCGTACGATTTACTTTGCACTTTATTGTATAGTAATAACGTTCGTTATTTTTTTAATTGATTTAAAGAGTCGTGATAGATAGATATCAGTTTGATATTTATTTAATAACACAATTAACTTTACCTTAAGAAGGTTAAAAGTATTTATATAAAGTGTTCCTTTAATGCTTTATTTTATTTTGAGGTCAAAAACTTCCATTACAATAACGTCTGAAAACAAATAACACTAGTAAATACAATTTGATAATCGATATTTGCTTTTGCTCTTTGTATTTTATTTGTTGCTGTGTTGATTGAATTTGATGGTGTATCGGAATAACTTTTAACACAAAAATGTGAAATTGGTTTATGTACGCTTAAGAAAGTCATAAAGTTCTGCACCAATTGTACTTAGTTTCACGTCACGTTACACAAACGATTCAACGATTGTTGCAGGTGTTGCTAGTTAAACATTACAGCGTAGAAAGCAAGGCATTACTCTGTTCTACTTAAATATTTTTTTGTTACCTGACAGTCCGAAGTGATTGTTTTGAGGAAAACATCATCAAATAATCCACGTACGTGTAATATCCATTAAATAAGACTAATAAAATTGCCGAATTTATCCGCTAACAAGTAACAGAAGTTGGTGAACTTTTATGGAACGACTAAATATGGTGTCTTAAGTTTCCTTTTAGATTCTATTAGACATGAAAGTTATAATATCCGATCCCGGGGCAGAACGTCGTTTACTATCACTTAACTCATTTTTATATTCGCCATTTTGGCATGCTTGCTGTCCCAGATTCGCTATGAATACAGAATGGAGCCTCCCATAATACGATACATGGCCTACTTTGAGAGGGATTTTCGTAGCTGTGTTAGTTGTTTACATTGAACTTTCATAATGTATTTTGTGCGTCTCCATATTTATGTTAACTAGATTTTATGTTTTCTAGATTACTCTTTGTTGCAATTTCATTTAATGATTTTCCAATTGCACACTTATTTAGCCTTAAAGCTTTTGTATATACTTATTACCATGCATTTATTTTGTTATATATTTTACAACTTGTTTAGTAAGGGAACTTCAAGATTTCAATTATAATTTAAGAAATTATCATGGCCATCTGGTCCTAAGCCAGATAGAGCCTATAAAATGTCAGTACCGTATAGGTTCATATCAATCAATCGCCGTCCACTGCTGAACGAAGATCTCCCACACGATGATCAGGCTGATGAAAATCAAAACATATTTTTCAATCATAAAAACATGTTCACCGTAATCATTTTAAGATTCTGTTAGTTATTTTATGCTTGAAAAGTGCCCTGTTCAAATATTAAATAATTTTGTTGTTTTAAAGCTTCTGTAGCTTTGATTTTAAACGGTTTCAACAATAATGAAGAAAACACAAACACACTGATGTTAGAAAAATAAATAAAACATTAGTGAAAAATCAGATGAAGCTTTTGCTTCTAAAAATTTATTTAGAGTGTGGCTGCGGAATTGAGCCATCATGGTAAGCATTTTTATAAGCTCAGCAGCAATCATGCAGTTTTAACATGCACATCTAATTAGTGTGGGTGTAATATAAAATTTGTTACTTTCTCATTTCGTTGAACATTGTGATGAGAAATTTTATTGAAACAGTTTTCTGAGGTGAATTTTAGTGGAACAATTTAATTTGAGAAATCTAACTTGTCCATATTTTATTTTAATAAATTTTCGAATTCAGTGTCTCTAGTGGATAAGACTATCCAAAATATATCTTCTCATTTGGTACTAAATTGAAACAGTTATGTAAACTTTTTTATTCTTGTCTTAAGAATAATAAATTGCAAATGTTTAAAATACAAAGAACAAATCACTTAAGAATTAAATATTTTTACCAAGCATTTCATTGTACCATTTCTGTAAAAGAGTAAATTTCTATTAGCAATGTTATATAGATGAATAATCCATAAATCAAAATGAAATCTTGTATCATACATATAAGCTAAGATTAAATCTTCAGTTACATAGCATATTAGTCAATTATATCAGTTGAGTAGTAAAGACCCCTATAAATCTGTCTACTTTATTAATGCACTTTATTGAATAGTGAATATCTCAATAGCAGTTAGGGCAGCAGCGGGCGACCGCAAGTAGAGCAATAAGGCGCGTGAAGCCGTCGGGCCTTGTCTTAATTGTCAATAACCATGAGTCCTCCGAGCACCCGAGCCTGCTCCCGCCGAATAATTAACGAACTTCCGCGATTTTCGAGTTTGTAAATTGCCTCATGGTCTCGTCGACCCGCGTCCTGGTTTGTTGGTATAAATTATGTGCGCTGAAAATTAATCTTAGTGATTTAAGAACACCCTTTATTACCAGACTTCCATTTAAATCGTATTCTTGCCGAGCTCCTTAATGGCCACTTCTCAATCTTGAGTAATAAGAAGTAACAAGTATGTAACTTATTCACGAAATCTAAATAATTTGTTCCAAAATCTTCCTTCCACCTACATTATTTAAATATAGTTTTAAAGACTATCCATATTATAAAAACATATAAAAAATTAGGCCCAATTAAAAAGTTCTCCATTACTAATGATTATTACATTTAACAAGTCCGAAATTAAAATGAAAGAAACCCGAAATAACTTGTGGAAATTCAAACTGTCCAGGAACAAACCAAAATTTCTAATATTATCTCTACAAAATAATTATCCTATCGAATATCTTATCCTTATATATTATTATGATATACAGTACAATTAAAAGAAAAATAATAAAAAACCGTGTACCAGTGATGACCTATAGTACAGAGACCTAGTAGCTCACAATGACACACAGAGTATTGGAGAGGTCAATGCTCGGTGTTACTCTGAGTGGTCGAATCAATGAGGAGATACGCAAACGGGCCAAGGTCACAGACATTGCCCTGACAATTGACAGATCATGTACTGTAAGACAAAGCGTGGGTGACCCCCCTAAAGACCACTACTAGGTGGGCCTGACAGACTGGTGAAGAACGCAAGAAATCGTTGGATGCAGGGAGCACCGGACCAGACCATTGTGAGGAGCCTTGATCTAGGCCGAGGTTGACCTTAACTATATTCACTATTTATTATTATATTATTATACGTGTTAACACACATAATAAAAGACAGACAACGATTTTATTATAATTCATAAAACGTAGTAATGCGATTGATCTAAGAAACAAATTAACAGAGACTCTGTACGCTCATTTCAGCAACCCGATAAATACTGTGATTGTGTTGTGTTGTATTTAATTACCGAGACATTCGTATAATCTTGCTTTAAATATACAGCCACAATTGTGAGTAGAGAAAATTGTGAAATCTGGCGTGCGTGCGAGCATAAACATAGAATTTAGCACAAGCCTTTCATTAAAATGTAAACAAGCTTCCATATAATTCGTGGTACGAAAATACATTAGCAAGGCTAACAAGGGTGCACACTTAGTTACAACGGGACTAGTTTAAAGTGAATATTAACCACAATACGGTTGATCTTGAAAGCTTATCTTCCGCTAACTAAATTTACTTAAAACTATAATTTCAATTTTTAAGACCAAGAGCATGTTTTAATTATTACATTGTCAAGAAAAGTATTTTATTTTGAGATATTTAAATTTTAGTGAAAAATTTAAGTGAAGTGCCTATTAGTATTAAAAATGGTATTATTATAGAACATAGCTTGGAAA